>CAUYLG010061816.1:0-21886 GCA_963573385.1 Cacajao melanocephalus
CCACATGAGAAGTTAGGAAAGATCTAAGATCGACACCCTATCGTTGAAATAGAAAGAACTAGAGGAGCAAGATCAAAAAAACTCAAAAGCCAGCAGAAGACAAGAAATAACTAAGATCAGAGCAGAACTGAAGGAGATAGATACACAAAAAACCCTTCAAAACATCAATAAATCCAGGAGCTGGTTTTTTGAAAAGATGAACAAAACAGACAGACCGCTAGCCAGATTAATAAAAAAGAAAAGAGAGAAGACTCAAATAGATGGAATAACAAACAATAAAGGGGATATCACCACCGATCCCACAGAAATACAAACTACCATCAGAGATTACTGCAAACAACTCTATGCACATAAACCAGTAAACCTAGAAGAAATGGATAATTCCTGGACACTTGCACCCTCCCAACACTAAACCAGGAAGAAGTTGAAACCCTAAATAGACCAATAACAAGAGCTGATGTTGAGGCAGCAATGAATAGCCTACCAACCAACAAAAGTCCAGGTCCAGACAGGTTCGCAACTGAATTCTACCAGATGTACAAAGAGGAGCTGATATCACTCCTTCTGAAACTATTCCAAACAATCCAAAAAGAGGGAATCCTCCCCAACTCATTTTATGAGACCAACATTATCCTGATACCAAAACCCAGCAGAGACTCAACAAAAAAAAACTTCAGGCCAGTGTCCACGATGAACCATAGATGCAAAAATCTTCAATAAAATATAGGTAAACCAATTGCAACAGCACATTAAAAAGCTTATCCATCACTATCAAGTAGGCTTCATCTGGGGGATGCTAGGCCAGTTCAACATACTCTCAAGTCCATAAACGGAATCTACCACATAAATAGAACCAAAGGCAGAAACCACATGATTATCTCAATAGATGCAGAGAAGGCCTTTGACAGAATTCAATAGCCCCTTATGCTAAAAACTCTCAATAAACTAGGTATCAATGGAACATATCACAAAATAATAGAAGCTATTTACAACAAGCCCACAGCCAATAGCGTAGTGAATGGGCAAAAACTGGAAGCATTCCCTTTGAAATCTGCCACTAGACAAGGATGCCCTCTCTCACCATGCTTATTCAATATAGTATTGGAAGTTTTAGCCAGAGCAGTTAGGCAAGAAAAATAAATAAAGTTATTCAATTAGGAAAGGAGAAAGTCAAATTGTCTCTATTTGCAGACGACATGATTGTATATTTAGAAGACCCCATTGTCTCAGCCCAAGCTCTCCGTAAGCTGATAGGCAACTTCAGCAAAGTCTCAGGATACAAAATCAATGTGCAGAAATCACAAGCATTCCTATATACCAATAATAGACAGAGAGCCAAATCAAGAGTGAACTCCTATTCACAATTGTGACAAGGAGAATAAAATACCTAGGAATACAACTAACAAATGAGGTAAAGGACTTCTTCAAGGAGAACTCCAAACCACTGCTCAAGGAAATAAGAGAAGACAAAAACAGATGGAAAAACATTCCATGCTCATGGTTAGGAAGAATCAATATAATGAAAATGGCCATACTGCCCAAAGTAATTTATAGATTTAACTTTGTCCCCATGTAACTACCACTGACATTCTTCACAGAAATGGAAAAAAACACTTTAAACTTCATATGGAACAAAAAGAGAGCCTGGATAGCCAACACAATCCTAAGGAAAAAGAAGAAAGCTGGTGGCATCACGCTGCTGGACTTCAAGCTATACTATAAGGCTACAGTAATCAAAACAGCATGGTACTGGTATCAAAACAGAGACATATACCAATGGAACAGAACAGAGGCCTCCGGAGCAACACCACACATCTATAACCATCTAATCTTTGACAAACCTGACAAAAACAAGCAATGGGGGAAAGGATCCCCTGTTTAATAAATGACGTTGGGAAAATTGGCTAACAATGTACAGAAAGCAGAAACTGGACGTCTTCCTGACACCTTACACTAAAATTAACTCCAGATGGATTAAGGACTGAAATGTAAGACCTAATACCATAAAAACCCTAGAAGAAAACCTAGGCAAAACCTTCCAGGGCATAGGCATAGGCAAGGACTTCCTGACTAAAACACCAAAAGCATTGACAACAAAAGCCAAAATAGACAAATGGGATCTAATTAAACTCCAGAGCTTCTATACAGTAAAAGAAACAATCATTAGAGCGAACTGGCAACCAACACAATGGGAAAAAATTTTGCAATCTATCCAACTGACAAAGGGCTAATATCCAGAATCTACAAAGAACTAAAACAGATTCACAAGATAAAAACAAGCAAACCCATCCAAAAATGTGCAAAGGATATGAACAGACACTTTTCAAATGAAGATATATATGAAGCCAACAAACATATGAAAAAATGCTCATCATCCCTGGTCATTAGAGAAATGCAAATCAAAACCACATTGAGATACCATCTCATGCCAGTCAGAATGGCGATCATTAAAAAATCTGGAGACAACAGATGCAGGAGAGGATGTGGAGAAATAGGAACACTTTTACACTGTTGGTGGGAGTGTAAATTAGTTCAACCATTGTGGAAGACAGTGTGGCGATTCCTCAAGGATTTATAAATAGAAATTCCATTTGACCCAGAAATCCCATTACTGGGTATATATCCAAAGGATTATAAATCATTGTATTATAAAGACATATGCACATGCATGTTCATCACGGCACTGTTCACAATAGCAAAGACCTGGAACCAACCCAAATGCCCATCAATAATAGACTGGACAAGGAAAACGTGGCACATATATGCCATGGAATACTAAGAAGCCAAAAAACATGAAGATTTCGTGTCCTTTGTAGGGACAAGGATGAACCTGGAAACCATAATTCTAAGCAAACTGACACAAGAACAGAAAGTCAAACACCACATGTTCTCACTCATTGGCAAGTGTTGAACAATGAGAACATGTGGACACAGAGAGGGGAGCATCACACACCTGGGTCCTTTGTGGGGGACTAGTGGAGGGATAATGGGAGGGAGGGTGGGGAGGGATAACGTGGGAAGAAATGTCAGGTATAGGTGATGGGGGAATGGAGGCAGCAAACCACCTTGCCATGAATGTACCTATGCAACAATCTTGTATGGTCTGCACATGTACCCCAGAATCTAAAGTACAATTTAAAAAAAAGAAAAAAAGAGGAATATATGAGAGGAATAAACTCTTTTTGACTAAGAAAGTTTTATACCAGCATGAGAATGGCTTAATATCATGAAAGTTATTCATAGATTGCATCTTACTAATAGACGTAATGAGAACCAAAGTGAAAATCCAAAGGTGTTTGAAAACAGTTAAATGCTTATTTTAAAAATAGAAAAATGTCCTTAAAATATTAGTGACAGAAAGTTGCAATTATAACAAGAAAAAAAATTCTCTCTCTGAAACCAACAATTCAGCATCACACTTACAGGTAAAATGTAAGAGTTGTTCCTTAAGCAGCAATAAAATGAGGATGCCCATAATCAGTATAATATTTAACATATATTTATATATTCTGTCTAAAGTCAGTAAAGAGGCATAATTAATGGAAGGAAGAAGACAAAATTACTAATTCTTAGAAGATAAATAGTGCTGGGAAAGCTGGCTATCCACTTGCAAAGAATGAAACTGGATATTTATATTACATTGTACACAAAAATAAACTCAAGATGGATTAAATACTGAATTGTAAGACCTGAAATCAAAAAGTTTCTGTAAGTAAATACAAGGGATCAGAGCTATCAGGAAGAGGTTGACAAAAAAGTAAAGAAAACATAAAGGAAACACTTCTTGATATTGGCCTTGGCAATGATATTTTTTGGATATCACATGAAAAGCTTAGACAACAGAAACAAAAATAGACAAGTTGAGACTACATAAAAACCTTCTGCATGGCAAAGAAAACAATCAACAAAATGAAAAAGCAACCTACAGATTGGGAGAAAATATTTGCAAGCCATATGTCTGATGAGGGTTAATACCTTAAATATATAAGGGACTCACATAACTCTGTAGAAAAGAAACCCATCAAATATAACAACTTAAAAATGAGCAAAGGACCTGAATAGACATTTTTTCCAAATAATACATATAAATGGCCAACAGACATGTAAAAAGGTGCTCAACATCACATCATCAGGGAAATACAAATAAAAACCACAATGAGATATCACCTTACACCTATTAGGAAAGCCGTTACCAATCAGAAGGACAAACGATAGCAAGTGTTGGAGAGGATGTAGAGAAGAGAACTCTTACACACCGTTTGTGGGAATATAAAATTGTGCAGCCATTATGGTATAGAAGTTCCTCAAAACAGTAAATACAGAACTACCATATGACCCAGCAATCCCACTTCTGGGTATATATGCAAGAGAAATGGAATTAGCACTTCCTTGAGATATCTGTGCTTTCAATGTTCATTGCAACATTTTACACAATAGCCAAGATATGGAAACAACATTCAGTGGATGACTGGATAAAGAAATTGTGACACACACACACACACACACACATACACACACAATTGGATATTATTCAGTCTTTTGAAAAGGAGATAATGAAATTTACAACGACATGGATGGATGTGGAGGACATTATGCTAAGTGAAATAAGGCAGACATCAAACAAAAAAATACTGTATTTGTAAATGTCAAATAGAAACACAGGGGCAGGAGTAGGAAGAAATGGGAAGAAGAAGGTCAAAGCGTATAAATTTGCCTTTAGGTAGAATGAATAAATCTAGAGATGTAATCTATGGTATGAGGACAATAGTTAATAATAATATATTGTATTCTGAAAATTCACTAAGGAAGTAGATTTTAGGTATTCTTACCACACAAAAAGGCAGCTGTGGAAGGTGATGGTAGATATATTAATTTGTTAAACTATAGTAATCATTTCACTGTGTCTGTGTATACCAAAACATCATATTGTACACATTAAATATATGAAATAAAAATAGAAATAAATAAAAAGGGTAGGTTTGTATATCTATAAAAGCTGTCTTAAAAACAACCCCAGAGTTGGTAGAATTAATGAGTTATAAAATATAGTTGGATATAAATAAAAATTTAAAAAAACAGTGCCTTTTATCTGTATCAGAAATAGCCATTTAGAAGATATAATGGAAACAGTTTATAGTAGCCACAAAACATAAATATTTGGTAACAACCCCAACAAAAATGTCTAGGATTTATATTACGAATATTTAAAAATTCTACCCAGAGACAGGAAAGAAGACATTTAAGAAATGGAGAGTTGAGACTTAGACTCGCACACAATAATAGTGGGAGACTTTATTTAACATTATACTGTCAATATTAGACAGATCAACGAGATATAAAATTAACAAGGATATCCAGGTCTTGAACTCAGACCTGGAACAAGTAAACTTAACAAATATTTACAGAACTCTCCACCCCAAATCCACAAAACATACATTTTTCTCAGTATCACATTACACCTATTTTAAAAGTGACCACACAATTAGAAGTAAATCACTCCTCAGCAATTGCATAGCATTTTACAGGTTTAAATAAAATATTGGTTGGCTGCTTGTTTGTTATTTTCATCTCTTATTCCTTCCTGTCTCCGTGGTTGAGCACAATTATTGGCATAAAAGAGGTTTTTAATATCCATTTTTAGACTGCATTCTTGCCTGGGCAATAGAACAAGAATTCCGTGCTCTCTCCCTCTTTCTCTTCCTCTTTCTTTCTCTCTTACATTCTTTTTTTCTTTCTTTCACTCTCACTTTCTTTCCTCTCTTTTTCTTTCTTTCAAAAATAAAAATAAAAATAAAAAAAGAAATACATCTTATAAGGCCAAAGCTGCCATAGATGGTGATTCTTCTGCTAGATCTGGGCAAAGCAAATGGAAAACTTTCTGGAAAGGATTCACCACTCTAGATGCCACTAAAAATATTGGTGATTCATGGAAGGAGATCAAAATATCAACATTAACAGGAGTTTAGAAAAAGTTGATTCCAACCCTGACAGGTGACTATGAAGGGGTTCAAGACTTCAGTGGAGGAAATAAAGACAGATGTGATGGAAATAGCAAGGTAACTAGAATTAGAAGTGAAATCTGAAGATGTGACTGAATTGCTGCTTTCTCATCATCAAACTAAGGAATGAGGAGTTGCCTCTTATGGGGGGCAAAAAAATAGTTTCTTGAGATGGAATCTACTCCTGGTGAAGGGGCTATTAACATTGTTGAAATGACAGCAAAGGATTTAGAATACTACGTAAACTTAGTTGGTAAAGCAGTGGCAGGATTTGAAAGGACTGACTTCAGTTTTGAAAGAAGTTCTCTTATGAGTAGATGACTATCAAACAGCCATGTATGCTACAGAAAAATCTTTCATGAAAGGAAGAATCAATTGATGTGGCAAACTTCATTGTTTTCCTATTTTAAGAAATTGCCACAGTCGCCCCAGCCTTCAGCAAAACCACCACCCTGACCAATCAGCAGCCATCAACATCAAGGCAAAACCCTTCATCAGAAAAAAGATTACAACTCACCGAAGGCTCACATGATCATTAGCATTTTTTTTTTTAGCAATAAGATATTTTTTTCTTCAACTTTTATTTTAAGCTTCGGGGTACATGTGCAGAATGTGTAGGTTTGTTGCACAGGTAAACGTGTGCCATGGTGCTTTGCTGCACACATCAACCCATCACATAGGTATTAAGCCCAGCATCCATTAGTTATTCTTCCTGATGCTCTCCTTCCCCAGGTCCCCCCAATAGGCCCCAATGTGTGTTGTTTCCCCCGCAATGTGTCCACGTGTTCTCATCATTTAGCTCCCACTTATTAGTGAGAACATGCAGTGTTTGGTTTTCTGTTCCTGTGTTAATTTGCTGAGGATGATGGCTTCCAGCTCCATCCATGTCCCTGCAAAGGACATTATCTCATTCTTTCTTAGCTACATAATGTTCCATGGTGTATACGCACCACAATTTGTTTATCTGGTCTATCATTAATGGGCATTTGGGTTGATTTCATGTCTTTGCTGCAATCAGATATTTTTAAATAAAGTATGTACATTTTTAGACATAATGCTATCGCACACTTAATAGACTGAAGTACAGTGTAAACATAATCTTTACATACACTGGGAAACCAAAATGTTTGTGTGATTCACTTTATTGCAATCCTCACTTTATTGTGGTGGTCTGGAACCAAAATTGCCATATCTGCAAGGCATACTTATGTAGAAACAACCAAGTAAACATCTGTCACAATTGGAAACGAAGACAACAAAGCAGAAAAACAATTAAAGTGGAAGAAAAATACCATCAACTGAAGAAATTATTGATTAATTGGTGTGGGGGCTGAAGAAATTAAGATTGACAATTATTGTCACATTTTTTAAAAGAATCATTATTTTAAAATGTTGAATAATTATTTCAATTTTGCACAGAGCATATAAACAAAAAAAATATGGCTATATTGCAAAGCAAGGAACTTCAACTGGACATAAAGAAAGCTTGTCAATAAGGGTAACAGCAAGAGTGGTTACACACCGTGCATCTGCAGATGTCTAAGAAGGTAATTATTCTTCTTAGTCAGATTAGGAATAGATCCACCCAAGACAAGCAGTTGAGAACCAGGAACCACTTCTGCTCCCTTCCTGATCTCTGATTTTATTCAATTTTCTATTTGCTTATCTTCTTAATGTGCTTGTAATAACCTGCCCTTTTGCTAGCACCTTCTTGTAAATGTGATGCCTATCTGGATTTAACCCAGCTAAACAAACGGAATTCAATAAAACCCATCCTGGGTTATCCTCCAGGAGAGTTATTACTCCACTAACATGCTACTGTTGCTACTGTTACCCAATGCTTTAACTTCTCCTTTAGGTTTGAGTTATGCTACTTTACTGTATATCTAAGATAAGAGGCCGTCTGGAGTCTGTTCAATGTTATCGCGTAACACACAGTGACTTTTTTATTGAAGGCACTCCATGAGTCCCTCCGCACTAATGCAGGTTTTACTAAAACTAATTCAAAAACTGTGTGTATGTGTGCATGTATGTGTGTGTGCACTTGTGTGTACACACATATATATATATATTTGAGAATATATATAAAGATAAATGCTAAATTGAAAACAAAGTCACAGTGCTTCTCTCTGCAGCTGAGAATCGACAATCATCTGTCAGACTGCTATGCCCTGTGCTATATTAATCTGGCTTGAAGTTTAAGAGATAGCACCACACTGGAAGCTTGCTGTCCCTCCATGCTGACCAACAAGCCTCTGCCAAACTTCTGCCACTTCAGATCCTTGAAAACGCAGCAATTCCTAATCATGAGGTCCCCACACCCCCAAGCCTTCACAGAATTAAAAACGGGGTATTTGCAGCTGCTCAGGAGGCTGACACAGGAGAATCACTTGAACCTAGGAGGCAGAAGTTGCACTGAGCCGAGATCCCACCATTGCACTCCAGCCTGGGCAACAAGAAAGAAATTCCATCTCAAAAAAAAAGGGGGGGTATCTGGAAAGAGTATCAATGTTTCAAAAAGTCTATGGAAATTTTACATTGCCGACAAAGATGGTGATGGGTTATCAGGCTGCCTTCTTTGGTTGCGAATGTTATCAACTCTTTGAATAACCGTGATTGTCTCATACTTATCAGAAGCTTTGGCTGACATCATTATTTTGATAAATAAATTACTAGGGTAAATTAATTATTTAATTTAAATTAAATAATTAATTATTCCTTAAAACTGTAGTTTGACAGGAGAAAAATATTTCAAAATATGGCATCCAAAAAAGAAAACTATATATAAGTACCCTGGAGAAAAAAAGATTGGGCTACCTCAACCATGAAAACAGTGCATGGAAAGAAAACATTGGCCTGGGATTCAAGGCACCAGCCCACACTCCATTACTTAATAAATGAAAGTATACTCTGATTGCTCATGAAATAAAGTCTAACTCAAAAAATAAAAATCCATGCCACACTTCAGCTTTTTGCCCCATTATTCAGGGCCAAAATTTAGCATTAACTTGAAAAATTCTACAACGATTTGTTTTCATCATAGACCTAGATTTCCGAGGTAGGCAGAGAAATGTTTTACATCTCTTTCTCCTACCTATCTTCTTATATCTATTCAGAAAACACAACTTTCAGGGAAAAAATGTGCAATAGGTGGGTGGAAGATCAGTGTTAGCATTTCTATGCTTCCAACTGAGGACAAAGGTAGGAAATGTTTCTGCAGCTTTTTACTGTGGAAACTATGAGCTTTAGTCCACTTCATCAGTTCTGAGTTTCAAGGAAACAAATCACTGGAGTAGGAAAAGATGTCACCTGAATAAGCAAAATTGCCATAGGGGAATGCCAGCTTGAAACTATAAATTTGACCAGTAGCCCTCTGCAAAGCTGTGCTTTATACTTTAGATCAAATAAAGACGTGTGACCATCACATAATACACAGAGGTTGAAGGTAGAAAAACCCACACATTTTATTTGTCAACAGTGTTGACAGATCTCCCCTGATTAAGAGATGAGTACAAAGCAAAGCCATCAGAGGGTCTATGGAAAGCATTAAAGCAGTGGTATGAAAGCAGCACGATGAAGACTCTAAGGCCAAAGATTCCACTGAAAATTATATGCGGCAGGATCAGAAAAATAACTGTTGAAAATTGTTTGGTATCCCCAACAGAGGACAAAAAGGAATAATCTTACCACAAAAACCAGGACCCCAGAAAGTCACAGAGAGGGGAGAGAGGCTGAATAGAAAAGGCAGCCCAGGTTGAATAGGCAACAACAGAGGGAGTAAGATGAAGGGGGATAAAAAGAATAATTTCAAGAAAAGAATTTTTAAAAGAATCAACAGAATTAAAACCATACTTGGAGGAATTGAAAACTAGAAACTAAATCTGTAATGTGATTTTTCAGATGTTCTCTCAAAATGAAAAGCAAATGACAAAGAGAAGAAAATTACATGAGATAAAATAATAGACACCAGGGAGTAGAGATCCAAAATATATTCAGTTGGGATTTCCAAAGAAGGAATGAGGACAAATGAAATAGAAGCTCAGTGTGGGTCTTTCCCACTAGATCATGAACCACATAAAGATCCTATCTGGACCTCCAGAATGGCTAAGTGAAAAGGTTGGCAAATCCTCTCCCCAAAAGGCAACGATAAAGCTGGGAAAAACTGTCAAAAACAGATACTTTAGGACTACTGAATTTGTCTAAGAGTAAACAACAAATTGAGAAGTTTATTCAAGACAAACTACTGGACCAAAATAGGAATCTTGTGCTCCTCCCATTCTCCTGCCCACCTCCATGCCCAGGACATCGATGAAAACAGGAACTCTGTGGCAAACATTCAGGGAAGGTCAGCATGCAGCTAGCCTGAGGTCAACACTCTGGTCAGGGTAAGCAACAGACTACGAGACCAATCAGAAATTCAACAGAGAGACCTGGAAATAGGAAAGCTCTAGGGGGTTTTGATAAACTTTCACATATTCCTGGTGATGTAGAATGTCAATTTTGTCGAAATGTCAACAAACATGACAAACCTATAGCTACAATGACCCAAAAAAAAAAAAAAAAAAAAACAACAGAAGACACAAACCATCAAAATCAGTAAAGAGAAAGAGTACATTACTACTAACTTTAAAATAAAAGGATATAAGGAAATACTATGAACAACAACTTTATGCTAACAAATTGGACAACTTAGATATAATAGACAAATTCTTAGAAAGACAAAATTTACTAAAACGAACTCAAGAAGAAATAGAAAATCTAATTAGATTTATAGAAAGTAAATAAACTAAATTATTAATTAAAGTATTGACAAAAAGAAAGGTCCCAGGCCCAGATGGCATCATCAGCTAATTCTATCAAATATCTAAAGAAGAACGAATACTAATTCTTCACAAACTCTTCCAGAAAATAGTGAAGAAAGTACTTCCTTACCTATTCTAGGAGGCCAGTATTAGCCTGATAACAAAGCCAGACAAAAACATAACAAAAGATGCTACTTCCCACTTACTAGAATGGCTGCAATAAAAAAGAGACAGACAATAACAGGTGATGGCGAGAATGTGGAGAAACTGGAATCCTCACTCATTGCTAGTGAGAATGTAATATGACTCAGCTACCATGGAAAACAGTTTGGCAACTTCTCACAAAGTTATACATAAACTTACCATACGACCCAGAAATTCCACTCCCAGGCATATGCAAATGTTTATGTCAGCATAATTCTTAATAGCCAAAAGTTAGTAACACCTCAAATACCCATCAACCAATGTATGGGTAAATAAAATGTGGTCTATCCATAGAATGGAAGATTTTCTGCCATAAAAAGGAATGAAGTACTGACACACACTACAACATGAATGAAATGGATGAACCTTAGAAATGCTATGCTGAGTGAAAACAACCAGATGCAAAAGATCTCAGAATATATAATTCCATTTGTATAAAATGTTCAGAAGACACAAGTTTATGGATATGGAAATTAGAATCATGGCTCCCTAGAGCTAGAAATGAGTGGGGATGAGGAATGACTGCAAATGGGCACAAGGGATATTTTTGTGGTGACACAAATGTTTTATCACTGGATTATGGTAATGGTTATAAAACTCTTTAAATTCACTGAAAATCATTTAGCTGTATATTTTAAATGGGTGAATTTTATGGTTTGTAAATTATATCCCAATAAAGCTGTTAAAATATTTTTAAAATTTAAAAAATTATATGACATGTTCACTGCTGCATCTCAGCATCCAGCACAGTTCTGGCCATATAGTAGGTACTTAACAAATGTTTACTAAATATGTGAATGAATAAGTGAGTGGAGTAATAATCAAAGAGTTTGCACTAGAATGATTGCATGGCTTACAGAAAGACCTATGCCTTTAAAAAGATACATCATATTCCAGGGGCAAAGAAAACAACTAATGAAGCCTAAAACTTTTTAAAACATACTCTATTAAAGAAGAATTGCTGCAAGAATTTGGAGAAAAGAGAAAAGTTTACAAAGGGTAGCCTCATATTTCTTCTATGAAAAATAAATATCAGAAGAGAGTAGAGAAATATATACAAATTATTAAAGGGAAAAGAATGACCATCAAACATTTTCTTCCCCAGCTAATTTGTTTTCCATATGGGAAAGACATTTTAAAATGTGCAAGGCTTTTAAAAATGCATCTACTATATACCCTTGAAAATGTTACTTAATGTTAGATAGGCTAGGCTATGAAAGCTACAATTATTAACAAATCCCAAACCTCAGTGGCTTAAAACAACACAGGTTATTCTTTGACAACTCTTAGGACCTTTAGAGGGAATTGGAGTCATCTGCTGATTGCTGTCACTCAGCGGTTTAGGAAGCTGGAGGTGTCTAACTTAAGCTTTCCCAGTAGGAAGAGAGGCCTGGAAAGTTCCCCTTGCCAAGTCCACTCATAGCTCACTGGTTAGAACTAGTCACATGGCCTTACCCTACCAAAAGGGGGCTGGAAAATGCAATCCTACCAGGTGTCTGAAGAACTAAGAAAAGGTAGAAAGAGGAAGACAGACTGGCTATTGAACCTAAGAATGAAAGAACAACAGAGTGGCAGAGCATCTTACCACCAGCGTCCCCTCCACCCAGCAGAAGGTAGCCCAGGTCCTGCATTTCCAGACTTCCAGCCTAGCAACAGAAGACAGGCATGTTCTTTCCCCAGATCTAACGAATGGGAGGAATGGGGGTCCCACAACAACAAATGACAATGGCTGAATTATTGTGAAAGCTTAAGATTCATGCACTAGTGTGGGTGGATGTCCTGGATCAGCACAGCTCTCCACATCATCACTAAAAGACCCAGATTCTTTCCTTCTTGTGACTTTGAAATCGACTAGGACCTCATCATTGCCTGAATCCAGCCAGCCAGAAGGAGAGTTTGGAGAAATTGTTGAGGGAGGTCTTTATGGGATAAGCATGAAACACATACACACACACACACACACACACACACAATTGCTTATAATCTCTCAGAAACAGCTTAGCAACATGGCCAAAGCTAATTGCAAACGAGGCTGGGATATGTACCTTTATTCCCAGTAGAAAAGAGAAAATGCATTTTATGCACGCCTAGTCATTCCCTTCAAATAAATCAATTTCTATAACATATAAACTATATATATGTTCACCCGAAGGTTAGCACCAAATATGAGAAACAGAGAAAGAAGCATTCTGCATTAAATTTAGGCACAAGAAAAGGAAGTGTGTTTCATCACTTTTTTTCCCACATAGTCTCAGAGGAACCCGTCAAAAGAAACATATATTCAAAGTATATAAATTCAAGAAGAAGAGACAAAATTACCTTATTTTTCAGGAGTCATGATTATTCACATGAAGAAAGTAAAGGAGTCCACTGGAAATTCATTTCAAACAATAATTCACAAGGTGGATGTGTGTACAAAATTAACACAAAAATTATTAGCCTTCCTACATCCAAACAAAAATCACTGGAAGATATATTTGAGGAAAAGGCAACAATTAAAAAACAAATGAAAAGAGGAAATATCAATGAATAATCTTTAAAAGAAAATTAGTAATATCTACATAATAAGATGTTTATAAAACTATTGAGGAGGAAAGAAAAAAGAAGACCTGAACAAAACAAAACAAAAATGCATACCAAGTTTTTGGACTAGAGGGTGCAAAATATTAAAGCATTTCCTCAAATTAATACAGATATTCTAGAACATTTTAATTCAAACGCCAATAGGTTTTGAGGAAAGGAGGGAGAAGGAGACTAGATAAGTCAATCTAGAATTCAAATGGAAAATAAACAAGAATCATCAGGGCAAGTCGGAGGGAAAATTCAAAAGTTATAGGGCAAGAGAGAACTAGCTCTACCTGATATTAACACATTATTCAAATAGCACATATATTAGTTTCCTAAGACTTCTGTAACAAAATACCACAAATCCAAACAATAGGAAATTATTAGATTTTAGTTCTGGAGGTCAGGAGTCCAGAATGGCTAACGTCCAGGTGCCGGCAGGAGTGTGTTCTTTTCTGGAGGATGTAGAGGAGAATCTGATGCTTCACCTCTTCCATCTCCTAAAGGCCATTGTTTTCCTTGGCTCACGGCCTCATGCCATCATCTTTGAAGCCAGCAATGTTGCATTTCTCTAAAATTTTTCTATAGTCACGTTTTCTCTTATTCTAAACACAGATGGAAATGTTTCTCTGATTTTATGCCCACATGATTAGATTTTACCTATCCAGATAATCTAAGAAAATCCCTCCATCTCAAGGTTTCTAGTTTAATCAGATCTTCAAAATCCCTTTTGCTATGTAAAGAAACACATTTATAGGTACCAAGGATTAGGATGTGGACATCTTGGGAGTGGAGGAATGAGGGGAAGAACATTATTCAGCCCACCTCAGCATGATTCTGATTCATGTATAGACAGAACAATGAAATGTAATAGAAAAGTTCGTAGAAATATTAAAGAAAGTCTAGCAATAGACTACAGCAAAACATAGGAGGGTTAATCTATTATAACTGCCATTTTATATCAGTGGGAAAATTGCTTATTGAACACTTATTATTGAAATAACTGGATTATAATTGGAAATTAAGTAAATTAGATTTTGCAAAATCCCTTTTGCTATGTAAAGAATTTACTAAATTCTTACTAAAACTAAAAATGCACATCCACTTTAATAAAGCAACTCTATTTTTATGAACTTATCAATAAATATATAATGGGCAAAACAGAATGTGTACAGGGAAAATAGAATGTGTCAGTATTGTTCGTTATAGCAAAAGATTGAACATAAACAAATGCCCCAATAGGCCCTTGGTTAATTATAATAACCCACATATTCAGATACTCTGGAATACTCTTCAGCTATGCAAAGAATAAAGTAGCTTCTTCATACTGATATAAAAGGGCCATCTAGATAAATTTTAACTTTACCAAAATGCAGAATAGCGTGCAGGGCATGCTAACATTCGTGTCAAATTACAAACCAGGTTTCAAGGCCAAGTAGGAATAATTCTAAAATTGTATGTTTTTCTCTTTTTGTCTTGCATCATCAAAGGTTGATTACAAGTAAATTTCTGATATTAAGTGTCAATGTTATAAATCATCTTTTAGGCATGGTAATAGGCTATTGAGCATAAGCCAGCAGGATTTTGTATGGGGAGTTCCCCCCTTTCCTTCCACCTTTCCCTAGCAAATATTCTGGGAAATGAGACACATTTTTTTCCTGAATTAAGTATGCTTCACTGTGACCTCATTCTCTCTTCATTCATCAGACACTCCAAACTTGACCCGCAACCCAAACTGCATTCTTTTCCCGTTGGACCTTAAAGTTTCAGGAAACTGATATTTTAGCCACACACAAAAAAAAGCCTTCAATCTAAAGATTAATCTTTACATATTCTCTAAATCATTTTGCAAAGTCACTTGGCAAAGTGTCTGAGAATGGTTATAGGTTGTTATCCTACCTGCCTTAATTTTCAGTGATACTCTATATTATGAATAACTGGAAAGGAAGAGCCTCTGCAGTTTATGGGCACATTTGTTTTCAAAACCTATTTTCCAGAATGATTGTTGACTCCTTGGTATCTGTTCTTTCCCTTTGCTTATTAGATATCCTGCATTAGGATAATGATTCAGCAAAGTAATACAGCTACAGTCTGTCTTTCATTCTTGATCTGGCTGATCCTCATATCTTTGTCTACCAGGAAATATAATCATTAAAATGAAAGTCCTGGAACATGGAAAAAGAATGACACTTTTCCCGGAGATACAGGCTTTATACCAGGCCAACACAGAGATTTTGCTACTTGGCTTTCTTTTCTATATCAGCCATGGTGGACACCAATCTTTGTGACCCTATAACTCATGATGGTTTCCTCCTTCTCTGGGAAATACCATACACAGACAATGTGTTTATAAGACTCAATAGATTCTGCTCCTCTATGGCAAGAGGAGAAAATTTTATAAGATTCTTTATAAGATTAAAGAATCTATTTATGAGTCAGCTCCTTTTGCCATAGACACATATTGATAAACAACCCAATTGGACTAATCAGCCCTTACTCCAGATTTTTGTCCTAGAAGTAAAGGAAGAGAGGCAGCCTCTCTGGAGGCTTGGAAACATAGGATGCAAGACCCAGGAGCAGCTGCCCACCTGCTGTGGTTTCTGCTACATGGAGAAAGTTTATTTGCAGTAGGCAGTATTTAAGGCAACAACATAGAGACAAGCAGAAAAAAAGACACGTGAAAGAGAGGCCTACAGGCTTTGACATCTTGGTTCCAGTGGACCCTGGATCTCACTGCATCCTTGTCTTTCCTACAATTATGTGACACGTTCCAATAATCTTCCTGTAAATGACCCACTTGTCCTAAGCTAGTAGGTGAAGTTGGGTTTCTCTGAGTTCCAACCAAAACAGCTCTGACTAACACACATTGCTTATATGACTATATCCACCTGTGCAGACATCCCTCCCTACACATATGTGCCCTGGATTTGAATCCTTGGCCCCACTGTTTAAGAGCTGTGTGACCTGGGAACAGTTATGTAACCTCTTTAGACTCAGTTGACTCATCTCTTTGATGGAGGTAATGATAGATTCCATCTCAAAGGATTCTTACAGAGTTTCAGTGAGTGAATAAATGAAAATTTGCTTATAATAGTGCCTGAAACATAGTAAGTGCTCAAAAAGTTAGCTATTCTTGTTATCATATATCATTATACCTATATATATGTAAAACATACTATAAATACATTGTAAAATATATTGCCACGTAATCTAGTAATATGTTTAGAACAATAATGAAACTTTTTTTTTTATTGAGATGGAGTCTTGCTCTGTCACCCAGGCAAGAGTGCAGTGGTGCAATCTTGGCTCACTGCAACCTTTGCCTCCCAGGTTCAAGCAATTCTTCTGCCTCAGCTTCCTGAGTAGCTGGGACTACAGGCAGGTGCCACCACGCCTGGCTAATTTTTGTATTTTTAGTAGAGATGGGGTTTCACCATATTAACCAGGCTGGTCTTGAACTCTTGACATCAAGTGATCCACCCACCTGGGCCTCCCAAAATGCTGGGATTACAGGCGAAAGCCACCGTGCCTGGCCAATGAAACTATCTTGTATACTTTTATATACTAGACACAATGCTAATATAATCATTTCATTTAATGCTCACAAAACCTATAAGGTAGAAAGCATTATTATCCCCACATTACTAAGAATAAAATTACATAATTTTTCCAAAGTCTTACAGCTAAAAACTAGCAGGATCAGTCATTGGAATTATGTATTTGACTTCAAAACCTATGCTTTTTTTATGCTTTTTTTTTAAACCTTTTCTGAGTGTTGCTGGGGTAGGGCGTAATATATGAGTAATTAAAAAGTGTACAAAACCTAAATCTTCCACCAAGTGAATTTTCACCAACTACCCTCCACATAACCACCACTCAAGCAAAGATATAGAATATTGTCCACATGCCAGATGCCCCTTAAAGCCTTCTCTCAGTCTCTCTCTTGCCCTCTTCCCTGAAAAATCACTCTTACAATGACTTGAACTCTGTCAAATGAGCTAATCAAGAACTACATTTCCCAGAATTCCCTTTGATTCCAGTTAAGGTTGGTCACAAGAGAAATTTGCTCAGGATTTGAAAGACAGGAATAAAACAGGAAAGCAGGAATAATAATAAAATAAAACATTAGCCATTCAGCTATGAAAGTCACTGCAAGACACCAAGTACAGTTCCAGCCCATGCATATTGACACTGCCGGACAACAGCCCGGCCTCGGTCCTTCAGCTCTCACCAAACCTCCTCCTTCAGCTGCCCTCAGCCCTAGCCCAGGTGTCTGTGCAACTCCATGGCAATGGGTGCAGCAACTTCTGCAAGACACTAGCACCATCAAGGTCAGAGGCATTGAGAGAAAAATACAAGTAACAGGTTGTCCTCATGGGCTCCCAGTATGGACGCCATGCAATAGTAAGCCTGTGAGATTCATATTGTTGCATGTAGCTATAGTTGGTTTCTTTTTCTCTGCCATTTCATATACTGTATGAATGTAGTACATTAATTTACCAGTTTCAGTGTTGATTGTTAACTGGGGTGTTTCTAGGGTAGGTTTATTGTGAATAATGCTATTAAGAATATTTTTATACCTATTTATTTGTGCATATAGCAAACATTTCTGTTGAGTATGTAACTAAGAGTGGCATTGCTGGGCCATAGGGTATTCATATGTTTAACTGTAATAGAAAATACTAGGCCATTTCCTAAAGCCTTTTTGCCAATTTCCACTCCCACCAGCAATACATGCTTGCAAATGTTCTATCCTACTCTGGAGCTTGCTTTTACACTCTTTTTAGGGGAATCTGTAGATGAATAGAAGTTCTTCATATTAAAGTGATCCAATTTATCAACCTTTTCCTCTACAATTTGTGCTTTTTCAATTCTGTTTAATAAATCTTTCTCTATGCCCAGGACATGAAGAAATAGTCCTATATTATCTTTTGGAAGCTTTATTGTTTTGCCTTTCACATACTGATTTGTAAGTTACCTGGAAATAATTTTCATGTCCACAATGAGGCAGGGGTTCAGTTTCATTTATTCCAAATGGTCATAAAATTGATCTACCACCATTCACTGAAAAGTTGATCTTTGTCAAAAATTAAATTATAAATGAATAAATCTGTCTCTATGAATAAATCAGTGTGTGCCTTCTATTCTGTTCCATTTATTTATCTCTCATGGCATTATTACCACTCTGTGTAAATTATTCCTGCTTTAGAATGTGTCTTTATAGCCAGTTAAACAAGTTCTACTACCCTATTCATCATCCTCAAAAGCAACTTGGCTATTCTTGGCCTTTGTTTTTCCATCTAAATATGAAAATCAGCCTATCAACTGATACCAAAAAAAAAAAAAAATCTGTAAGGAATTTTAACTGAGATCGAATCTATAGATCAATTGAGAAATAACTGACATCTTTAAAACAGTGAGTCTTTTTATACATTCTTTAAATTTATTATGGTGTGTAATTTTCTGTGTAGACATCTTAAACATCATTTGATCAATGGGCAAAGTTTGAGGAGCAACAGGGTATATATTCAAATATCTCCCTAAGATATCTACCAATGACAAAGGGAAAAACAGGAAATTTTTATGGTGGAGAAAACTGGAAGACACCACTGTAGCCAAGTGATCAAGGTTACTACCATCATCACTAATAAGTTGTATCAACAACAGGCACCTCCTGATATGATACAGTATCACATCTGTAATACATTCTCACCAAAATTGCACAACCCCATGGAATCATGAGAAAATATCAGACAAACCAAATTGAAAGACATCCTATAATACCTGACCACTAATCATCCAAAGTGTCAAGTTTAAAAATGACAAGCAAAAACTGAAGAACTGCCACAGAATGAATGAGACTAAGGAGATGCCAAAACTAAATGTGATGTGGGAATCCTGGACTGGATCCCAGAAATGAAAAGAACATTAGGGGTCAAACTGGCAAAATTCTAATAATGGTTGTGTCTTAGTTAACAGTATTGTCCAATATTAATCTGCTTGTTTTAAAAATTGTACTGTGGTTATGCAAGTTGTCAATTTTAGGAAAAGAGAAATAAAGAGTATATGTAAATTTCTATGTCAGTTTTTCAACTTTTCTGTAAGCTTAAAATTATTTTAAGATTTTAAAAGAAATAAAAGGAAAAATAAAGTTATACTGGCTCATGAAATAAGCAGAATCTTCTTTGCTCTTTTGAGATTATCTAGAGAAGTTTACATAAGATCAGTAGGATTTCTGCCTTTGTGTTTGGTAGAAGTCATCAGCAGAAGTATCTGGATTAGAGTTTTCTTTGTGGGATAATTTTAAATTATGAGTTCTATTTAACTAATAATTATAAAAGAGAAGATTTTTCGATTTTTCTTATGACTATGTCTAGTTTATCTCGGAACCTATTCATCTATCCATTTTATTTAACTTTCAAATTTACTGGCATAAAGATTTCAGTAATTTTTTTTTTGTATTGGCTATAGGATCTATAGTGATGTCATCTTTTTTCATTTCTGATACCAACTATTTTGCCTTCTTTTTCCCATTCATTCCTGCTATGGCTTTATCAATTTTATTAGTCTTTTCAGATAAAGAAATTTTAACTTTTTAGAAGCTTCTTATTTTGTTTGTTTTCTCTTTTACTGATTTATTTTCTTATCATTATAATTTTATTCTTTCTACTTTTTTGGTTTTAACTTATGATTCTTTTACTAACTTCTAGAAATAGAAGCCCACTGGTGTTCAGCCTTTTTTGTTTTCTAATGCATTTATTTTAGGCTTTAAGTTCCCTCTAAGTTAACTTTAGCTGCATCCCTCAATAGTTGATGTTATGTTTTCATTATTATTTAGTTTGAAAATGCTTCCTGGGCTGGACAAAGTAGCTCATGCCTGTAATTTCAGCACTTTAGAAGGTCAAGGTGGGCGGATCACTTGAGGTCAGGAGTTCGAGATCAGCCTGGCCAATATGGTGAAACCCCATCTCTACTGTAGTGTAAACCCATCACTACAAAAATTAGCCAGGCATGGTGGTGTATGCCTGTAATCCCAGCTACTCAGGAGGCTGAAGCAGGAGAATCGCTGGAACCTGGGAGGCAAAGGTTACAGTGAGCCAAGGTCGTGCCATTGTACTCCAGCCTGGGTGACAGAGTGAGACTCAGTCTCAAAAATAAATAAATATATAAATAAATGAATGAATGAATGTGCCTCATGAACCTGCCTGCCTCAGGAACCCACATACTCATCTCTGCATCACATTCCTTCTCCTCTCCCCACTTCTGAAATGCTTCCTTCATCATTGTAATCTATAACGTAAGAGAATTTTGCTAGACATGGGAAGGACATGAAAAGGTCTCCGCCCTCAAGAATGTTTTTGAAGAGGTAAGATGTATAAACAATATCCAAAAAATCATCAATACCCTTTAAATATGGTGAATGACACAAGTGGTACAATTTTTTAAAATCCTGACTGCAGTGTTTGGGCAAAATTTCATACAGAATGTGGATTTTAGCTGAACTTGCACTTACGGAAAGGACTTAGTTAGTGGGAGGAAAGGGACAAGGGAGACCAGGATGAGCCTAGACCTAGTGGGTGGAAAGCTCAAATAGCTGGTTGGGGAAACAATGAGTCAGTGTGGCTTACTGAAGAATTTGTGTGATGAAATGGGAGAACTGCAGTTAAAAAGTAGATCTGTCTTATATATCACAGTGAATATTGGGTAAATGAATTTGATTTCATCTTGTAGAGAATGGAAATCCGTTTTTAAATTTAGACTGGCAATTGAAACAAAAAAATGGCTGCGTGCGTGGCTCACTCACACCTGTAATCCCAACACTTTGGGAGACCGAGGGGTGGCATGTACTTGTGGTTCCAGCTACTCAAGAGGCTGAGACGGGAGGATCACTTGAGCCCAAGAGGCAGAGGTTGCAGTGAGCCATAATTGTGCCAGTGCATTCCAGGCTGGGCAACAGAGCCAGACCCTGTCTCAAAAAACAAAAATAGAGAGAGAGAGAGAGAGAGAGAGAGAGAGAGAGAGAGAACCTGTCTCAAAAAACAAAAAAAAGAGAGAGACCCTGTCTCAAAAAAACAAAAAAAGAGAGAGAGACCCTGTCCCAAAAAACACAAAAAGAGAGAGGAAGGAAGGAAGGAAGGAAGGAAAGAAGGGAGGGAGGGAGGGGTACTGATCGGGAGGCTCAAGTTGGATAAACTGAAAAGAACAGAAGCTAAAAGCAAGAAACCAGGCACATGTCCTAAGGTCTTTACTGGGGTAATAATAGGAGAAATTAAAAAGACAACAGAAGAACCTGCAGAGAAGGTGGGGGAGGGGGAG
>CAUYLG010061818.1:0-25078 GCA_963573385.1 Cacajao melanocephalus
GACGCCCCTTCCCCGCAGGGCTGGACCTTCCCGGTTCAGCTGTGCTTACTGTGAAACTCTCAGTCCTCAGCGCTTCCAATTGCTGTTCTCCTTGTGGGGATGGGACCAGCCGAGCCAGACTCAAAGGGCACCCTGTCCCGTATACTCCGCACTGAGAAGCGCCGTGCCGGGGCGCCGGCAAAATAGCCGCACCGGCCTAAAAGGTCGCACTGGCGACCCGTGTGGCTCCTCCACCGGGAATCTCCCAGTCTGTGGGCAACAAATATTCGTCTGAATTTGCGGCGTCCACTCGCTCTCCGTGCTTTCACTGGGAGCTGCAATCCTGAGCTGTTGTTAATCGGCCATCTTGGATCTCTCTCCCGAATTTCTTATTTTATGTCATGCTTTCTGTTGTCAGCTAACCCACAAGATGGCTTGAACATCAGCTATCCACTCAGCACTCTGTTGTGTGTTTGGAGGACATAAGACATGGGTCTTGTCCTTAAGGAGATTATAACTTAGTTGGGGAGAACAAAAGAAGCCTTGAGGAATACAGAGAAAATTATGATGCTGTCATACTGTGTAGACCACACTCTTTCAGAGGAGATTAAGAACATTGAACACAAGCAAAGGTATTCATGAACCACCTAAGTGAGCACCTGTGGTTGAAAGTGAAGATTGGGCTGGGCGTGGTGGCTCACGCCTGTAATCCTAGCACTTTGGGAGGCTGAGGCGAGTGGATCACCTGAGGTCAGGAGTTCGCAACCAGCCTGACTAACATGATGAAACCCTGTCTCTACTAAATAACAAAAATTATCTGGGCATGGTGGTGCACACCTGTAATCCGAGCTACTTGGGAGGCTGAGACAGGAGAATCACTTGTACCTGGGAGGCGGAGATTGCAGTGAGCCAAGATTGTGCCATTGCCCTCCAGCCTGGGCAACAAGAGTGAAACTCCATCTCAAAAAAAAAAGAAAAGATGAAGATTGAGTGGAGAAGCCAGGAAGGGATGACAGAAGACCTTGCTTACCTGAAAAAGGTCTAGATTTGATCAGAAAGACTTGGCAGCCTTTGGCAGATGAAATGACATGGAGCAGACATTGGACCAGGGGATTCATGGGGCAGTGTAGACAGCACTGACTTAGGGAGGAGCCCAGGGCTCAGAAACTGTTGGATGGCCTGGGTCCCACCTGGGAGGCAGCTATCTGCTAGAGGACAGTGGTGTAAGAGTCCAGCATGATGCTCAGTGGGACCTGCGGCTGGCCAGATGTGGAGAATGACTGTGGATGCCTCTGTGTGCTGAGATAATCTCAGGCCCTTTAAGGGTTCCCTGCTGCCCTCCTCAAATAATTAATAAGTGTGTTGGGCAAGGCCAGTCTTCAACTTCCAACTCCATGACCAGGAAGTGCCTGAAAGATTCACAGAATAAGTTCTAGAAATGGGCACGACAGCACATGAATTGACTGTCATTCTGTTAGTTCTCTCTGGAGTGCCATAGTTTCCTCTGTTGTTAAAATCTCAGGTTCCAGTACTTACTGATAAATTGCAAATTATGTTCCCTCCAGTTTCCCCTTCTTATCAGTCTCCTCACCTTTGCTAATGATCTGTACGTACTAACTGAACAGAATGTCCAACATAAATCAGTGCCTTTTGCCATTAAAAATAAAACAGCCGGGCATGGTGGCTCACGCCTGTAATCTCAGCACTTTGGGAGGCCGAGGTGGGTGGATCACGTGAGATCAGGAGTTCAAGACCAGCCTGGCCAATATGGTGAAACCCCATCTCCAGTAAAAATACAAAAATAAGCCAGGCTTGGTGGCAGGGGCCTGTAATCCCAGCTACTCAGCAGGCTGAGGCAGAAGAACCACTTGAACCCAGGAGGTTGAGGCTGCAGTGAGCCAAGATCATGCCGCTGCAGTCCAGCCTGGGCAACAGAGCAAAACTCCATCTCAAAAATAAATAAACAAATAAATAAATAGTTATTAATGCTTCTTCTCAGGGAACATATAATGATACATTCTTATGTTTCTGGTGGGGAGTTGTCAGAATCGGCTCATGCACTGCCATGTACCTGTGTTGTCCCTACTAATAAGTAGCAGAAAGGGGCCACTGGTTTTGGGAACAAGTGTTTGATAGCGTTGCTCTGAAGATGCTTGCAGGGTGCTCTGACAGGTACCAACACTCTGCTCCTAGCATATGTCAAGCCGAAATTTAACTTTACAATACTAGACTTATTTCTTAGAGTAGAACATTTTAAAAACCACACACCTCCACTCAAATACAGTTTTTCTAAAAAGGAGACCAGACATTTCATTTTTATTAACATTTTTCAATTGAACATCATTAAATTTTTAAAAATGCTAAATAGTTCATCTCCCACTCCCTGACCCACATCATAATTTTCTCTTGTCTTCAGTTCACTGTATTAGTGACTTAAACACTCTCTCCCTTAAGCTTTAGCCTTTCTCCTCAATCCAAGGCCGACCACACTCTACCCTGACCAATGCTATCTACTTTCCTCCCATCCCATGACCCGACCCTGAAGATGTTTTCTGCCCACACCTAGTCCTTCAGCATAAAAAGTCGGGGGGTTGCTCGAGGTGGGAGGTTGCATTTTGACACCCCACCTTCTCATGCTGGGGGCCTCTTCCCTGTCAGCACCCTTTTCAGGGCGCCCTGCATGTTAGTGTTCTGGAGGCTGCAAATGGCTGGGTTCAGCATGGGACTGAGGGTAGTGCTGAGGATCCCAATCCCCTTATCCTTGTCTGAGGCTGAGACTGAGCCCAGGCACATGTAACTGAAGAAGCCAGTTCCATAAGATACAGACCATGGTGAAGTGGGAGCCCACGTGAAGAAAGCCTTCTTCCTCCCCTCAGCTGAGTGGATTCGTGACACTGCAGCTGCGACATGGGCATAGGACACTGAGATAAGGATCCTGGGGACCACTCCCATGAAGGTGGCCCCTACAAAAAGCAGCTGCCCATTGAGGTGGATGCTGGAGCAGGAGAGCTGGAAAAGAGGTGGGAGGTCACAGGGGAAGTGGTTGACCACATTAGGGCCACAGAAGTCAAGCACAGACAAAGCCACTGTGTGAGTCAGAGCATTGATGAAGGAGATGGTGCAGCAAGTGCCCACCATGACACCCTGGACTTATGGCTCATATGAGTGCTGTAGATGAGAGGCTGACAGATGGCCAGGTAGTGATCATAGGCCATGGCTGTCAAGAGGTGACAGTCTACCCCAGCCAGGAGGTGGAAAAAGAAGAGCTGTGAAATGCAGGCAGCATAGGGAACTCTGCACTGGTGGGCCAGGAGATATGCCAGCATTGGAGGAACAGTGACTGTGATGTACCTGATGTCCAGCAGAGACAGGTTCCCCAGGAAGTAATACAGGGGAGTATGGAGTTTGGGCTCCACAAAGATGGCAGCCAGGATGCTGAGGTCGCCCCCAACTGTGACTATATAGGCAAAGAGGAAGACATAAAAAAGGATGGGCTGTAGTCTTATGTTCCCTGTCAGGCCAAGAAGGATGAACTCAGTGATGGCTGTCCCATTCCCCCAAGGACCTGGCTCCATAGGCCACTGTGGAGAGCTGTAGTGGAAACTGTGTGAATCTGTGAAGAAGGAGAGAATGACACATAGAAGGCACAGATCCATGTCTACAGAATGCTAAAGTGATAGGGCATGGACACCTACCAGTTGGAACAGATACCAGCCTAGAACTTGGCCAGGCTCCTGGAGGTCAGACAGTAACCCTTTAGTTATGGATTCAGGGAAAGATCCAGGATATTCCAAAGAAGGGGCTGGGGCAGAGGGAAATATTCTGAGGATTCGGGACAACGGTCATTTACCAACATGGTATGGAAATGTTTGAGTTTTTGTTTTTGTTTTTGATTTTGAGACAAAATTTCACTCATCACTCAGGCTGGAGTGCAGTGGGGTGATCTTGGCTCACTGCATCCTCCGCCTCCAGGATTCAAGCAATTCTCCTTCCTCAGCCTCCTCAGTAACTGGGATTACAGATGTGTGCCACCACACTCAGCTAATTTTTAAAAATTTTTATTAGAGATGGGGTTTCATCATATTGGCCAGTCTGGTCTCGAACTCTTGACCTTAGGTGATCCACCCACCTTGGCCTCCCAAAGTGACGTTTGCATATTTTAGCAGCTATTAAGGTCATACCAGTGTACAGAGACTCTCTGACTAGCACAATGACTAAGTAAACATACGAGGTTCTAGAAAGCACCATGCAGATCCCATGAAATCCACACAGATACAAAAGAGACGGAGGAGAGAGAGGTGCGGGGAGCAAATACACAGGAACTACAAACTGAAGATGAGAAGGCAATTTAAGAAGACACAACATTTTTGAAGTGTATACTACAAGTATTGTGTATGTGATGTGCACTAGTACGTCACATTTATTTTCTCATTTCTCACAAAAATCTGTGGAGTAACTACTGTTACCTCTATGTCATCAAGACATTGAGAATTATAAAGTTAACTAAGGAAATCAAGGTCATACTCTTGACTGAGCTGGGTCTCGAACTCAGGAATCTCTGACTCCCAAGCCCACCCCTTGACACTCCATTGCCTCTTAACGAACTTAGACATGTTGTTATCGAGGCTTCGTCATTGACATCGTATGTGATACAGAGAAGAATCGTATTTCTAAGACGTTAGGTATTAGCATCACCACAACTATTCAAGGAAGTTAAGATTCCATCCATTCATCCTTTCATTTAACAATTATTTGGACTCTGGATCCAAATGTTTATAGGACTCTGGATGTATTTTGGGGCTCGAGGTGTGAGAGAAAGAGAAGGTGGAAGGATGATTCCAAGGTTCTTGGCCTGAGCATCTGGGAAGATGTTGTTGGTAGTAAATGATACAGGAAGAATGAATGACCTTAGTGTGTGCACAGTGTGTGTGGGGGGTGATGGGGAGTAGGTTTTCCAGGGGAAAAAAGGGAAACTGAAATCCCAGGGGCCATTTATCTGGCTTCCCCACTATCACACGTGGCAGCAGTTATGGTATCCCACAGGTGCCTGGACAATGGAGGGATGATTCACGAAGGCAAATGTCCTTGGCTGTGGCAGGGACAGGTAGTTCTGGAGAAGTGTTTGGAGCCTTGTTCTGGACTCTTGCATATGCAGGGCCTCCGTCTCTGCATGACTTGGTTAATGCATCCTGCAAGGCCAAGTTCTGTTCATCGTCCCATCTCCCTAACAAAGCCCTCCTGATGCACTGCAGTGTTTAATTGTTGTTTCCTGCCTCCGATGTCATGGACAATAACCTGAATCATCCTAGTACTTGCATATGGGGAAAGAGACAGGGAACGGAACGATTAACAGGAGGAATTTGCCCAAAGTCACACTGAGGGCCTCTCAAAATGGGTAACACAAGGCAAAGAATGTCAATGATGTCAACACCCTAACACAGGAGACTGCGCTACTCTCGACACCCCATTCTGTCCTGTTCTACAGAAACTGCTGGCCATTTGTGGGGCTCAAACTCTGTTGGGCCAGTGCTGATCCTTCTTGGGACAGAGGCAGGTGCAATGTCTCACAGGTGGTACCTACCTTCTAGAGTCTACCTCCCAACTGGAGCTGGGATTTAAGCCGGGGAGTCTGATCAAAGGCAGCAAAGGGATTCATCAAGAATACCCTGGCGGGCACAGTGGCTCTTGTCTATAGTTCCAGCACTTTGGGAAGCTGAGGTGGGCGGATCACCTGAGGTCAGGAGTTCAAGACCAGCCTTGCCCACATAGTGAAACCCTGTCTCTACTAAAAATACACAGATAGCCAGGCATGGTGGTGGGTGCCTGTAATCCCAGCTATGCGGGAGGCTGAGGCAGGAGAATCACTTGAACCTGGGAGGTGGAGGTTGCAGTGAGCCGAGACTGTACCAGTGTACTCCAGCCTGGGCAACAAGAGCAAGATCTCATCTCAAAAAAAAAAAAAAAAAAAAAAAACATGCAACTCCTGTTACCCTGAGACAGGCCATTTGTTGACACAGGTTATTTATTCTGGACAGAAGGCAGAGGGTACCTGTGAGAAGCCCTTGCCACCTTAGGAAATGTCCTGACAGGTGACTTTCCCAGTTTAACATTAAGACCAGCCCCCTCTGGGTTCGAAATCACAGCAGTGCAGCACAGTGACAGAGTTCACCCTTGCTCTGAGCCACATCTCTCCATCCGGTCAGATTTGTCCCCTTCTCACTTCAGTTATTCCCCACCCTGCCTGGCCATATGAGGCGCACTTCACTCTAGGCCCTGGCCTCGAATTTGCTCTAAACAGTTCCTTTTCTCCAAAGAGAAATGCGTTGTTTTTCTCTGTCTTCCTGTCTCTGTCTCTTGGTGCATAAGGACAATTCAGCACTGTGGAAAGAGCTCTGGAGTTGGGAGTTCAGGTGTTTGTGTTATTTGTATTATAAACAAGCTTTTCCTGTCTATCACTGGGAACTTGGAGAAAGGAAAAAGGAAAGAAGAAAATACAGAAGGAAGGAAGGAAGAAATTAGGGAAGGAATAAAGGAAGGAAAAGAAGACACTAAGCTAATGTTTACTTGACTATAAACTTTTAGCAGCAATGCTACTCCATTTAACTCCATTATATGTTAGTTTATATAAACTTTACAAAAATTCTTGAAGATGGGTAATTTGTTTTACCAGTGAGAATGGAGAGCGTGTTCTTTTTCTGCCAACCCCTGCTATCTCACAAGGCCTTTGCCATATATATGAATATATACACATATACATATATAGACTGTGTGTGTGTGTGTGTGTGTGTGTGTGTGTGTGTGTGTGTGTGATACATTCATTTTCCCTTCTGTGATAGGGAAGGCTGCACTGCATTATCTCTAGGTTAACATAGAAGTATAAGATTCTGTAAATACAGATTGCACTGATTTCTCTGCACAGATCAACCTAAACAGCCTCCTTGGCTCTCCACAGACTTTCTTGGTTTCCTCCACTGTCACTGCAGTCAGCTCCCTTCTCATTCCCTGTTTGCCAGTTCTGCCCTTCATCCTTCCAGTCCCCCTGAGTGGAAAACCTCATTATATTTCACCACCACTGGATCCAAGGATCACTTAGTCCTTCCCATGTGAAGATCACTCATGATCTTCATCCACCCTTCCTGAGAAGGAAGGAAATGAGGGGTCTGGGGCAGTGGGAGGGCTTAGGGGAGAGTTACCTTCCTGTGAGCACTCCGGTCGCCCTAAGTGGGGTTTGTTGTCGAGAAGGGAGTGAGTGCTAAGCTGACCCAAGGTAACCTGTCTCCAAAAGGCTTATCAAGACAGTGGGGCTGGGGCCAGGACAATCTGTCTTGGCACGCTGTCTATTCACGGGCTAATTAACTCCTAGATGCCCTAAAAATTAGCTCCCTCAGGGATTGCACAGAATGCCAGAGGCAGACCAATAACCTCAGCCCTTAAGGGTTTCTTTCATCTGCCGAGTATCTTGGACTTTACTGAGAAAAACATGAGATTCATGACATCATTCCAGCCTCGTAATGTCTCCCCAAAATGAGAAAAGATGTAGTCACCATATTGCCAGTGGGAAAAATAAGATCCAGGGAGCTCAGATGACTTGCCAAGGGCAGAGAATGCGTTCATGGTGGAGCTCAGGCTGGGCCCCAGATAATCTGAATCTCGTATTTTTTTTCTCATTTATTTTCGCACTGTTTTTTGCAAGGCATAATTTTTATTTCTCAAATTTATTTTTTAAAGGCATAATTTTTAAAAGCTTATTTAATTAAGGTATAATTTTAATTATAAAGTTTTATGAGTTTGATAAAAGTATACAGCCCTGAGTCATAGACTTTTTATAATTGGATTTCTTCAATTAGCGTAATCCTTTAGAGAGTCCTGCATGCATTATCTCTGCACTCCACATTCATTTTTGCTCACTGAGTAGTATTCCGTTTTTCTCACTGAATAGTATTCCATTCCGTTCTCACCTCATTGTGTGAGTATATTCTCATTTGTTTAGTGGCTTATTAGTTGATGAACATTTCAGTTGTTTCAAGATTTGCACCATTACAAATAAAGATATAATAAATACATGCACACAGTTATTTGTGTGGATATGTCTTCATTTCTTCTTGGAAAATATCTAGAACTGTGCTTACTGGACTCTGTGTAAGTGGATGTTTAATTTTACATGAAATTATCAATTTTTTTCCAAAGTGGCTGTGCCATTTTGCATTTCCATCAACAATGGGTGAGATTTCCAGTTGCTTCATATCTTTATCAAAACTTAATATCATCCATTGTATTATGTGTGCAGTAGTGTCTCACTTTATCACCTGTATTCTGTTGACCTTTCAATATGTAAATTCAGACTTTGCTCCTGAAGACTGTTCAGTTCATCGTCTTGTTGGAGTTCTCCACTTGGCAGTCCACAGGCGCTTTCCTCTGCATGACTCCTTCATTCTTGCCCCGAGATCCTCTCCTTTTTCATATGATCTTAGCCTGCTTGGATTGTTGTAATAAAATACCATAGACTGAGTGACTTAAACAGTGGAAATTAATTTTCTCATAGTTCTGGATGCTGGAAGTCTGAGATCAGGACGTCAGCATTGCTGGACTCTGGTGAAGACTATTCCTGGCTGGCAAATGGCAGCCTCCTCATTGTTTGCTCACATGGCAGAGACAAAGAAAGAAAAAAGGCACACTCTCCTGTGTCTCTTCTCATAAGGGCACTAATCCCATCGTGAGGGTACCCTCATGACCTCATATAAATCTCGTTATTTTCCAAGGGCTCCATCTCCATATATCATCACATTGAGGGTGAAGACACCAACACATGAATTTGAGAGGGCACAATTCAGTCCGTGCTATGTATTTTCATTAGTAAAGCCAGTTACCACCCAAGTACCCAGCCAGCTGTCTATGTGTGTGTGTGTAATATATAAAACATGAGGTTTTTCATATAATTTCATATTTTATGTTTTAGTTAATATTATACTTTTTAAAAATTTAAACATTCACATCTCATTTAACATAATAGTTCATGGTATGAATATCAAAAAACTTTAAAATAATCTCACAATTGTTGAAATTTTATATTTTCTTTTTAAAGACAAGGTCTCCCTATATTGCTCAGGCTGGCATTGAACTCCAGAACTCAAGTGATCCTCTAGCCTCAGCCTCCCAAGTAGCTGGACAGATACTATAAGCAGGTACCACCACACCCAGCTGAAACTTTAGTTTTTATGTCCACTGTTTGGTTTTAAGAATAGCCAACTAATGCACATCCCTGAGGCAGTATAACAGAATGGTTAAGAATGTGAGCTCTGGAGTCAGATTGCTTTGAATTGGCTTCTTAACTTGCCAGCTATATGCTTGGGACGGATTACTTAACACCTCAAAGTTTCATTGTACTTACTTGTAAAGTGTGGAGACCACCTCATAGGGTTGCTGTGGGGGTTAAATAATCTATTAAAAGCACGTGGTACTGTGCCTAGCACATGGTGAGCTTGTTAAGAGGTAGCTGTTATAATTAGTAGTAAGAGTAGTTATCACAGTAGTGATAATAATAGAAATAGAATACTAGCTAAAAGTAGTTTACATCTACTGATCTATTTCCATTGATCTGTGTGTAATTCTTTATCAGTAATATCCTGTGTTAATTTTTGAAACTTTATGTTACATTTTAATACACCTTCTCTCATTAATATTCATTTTCATGATAACTTTTCCAAGCCTCTTCATCTTGTCAAATCAGCTTTATTTTTTAAGTTTATAAAGTGATCCATTTGGTTATAGGCTGAAGTTGAGTCAGATCTATAAGTTAATTAGAGAAGAACTAATGTTTTATAATCAGTTTTTCCATTCAGGGATTAGTATGTCTATCCATTTGTTCAGTTGGAAGAGGACTTGTTTCAGTAAAATCTTGTAGATTTCTTGAGACTGACATCTTGAATTTTGTCTTGCATCTTAACACAGTCAGGCTCCCCCCCCGTACCTCCATGCCCAACCTTACTACTCTCCTGAAGCCCCAACTGCTCTCACCAACCCTTACTATCACTCCCCTTACCAGATGACCTTATATCTCACTCCACAGAGATTAAGAAAGCTGATGGGAATGTTCTCAACTTCCTGCTCCCCGCTACATGCAAACCTTTTTATATCTACTTTAGAGAATATATTTTAACCAATAATCCTTGTATCTCTTATGCCTTCAACCTCTCTTCTCTCTTAAAAAAATCCTTCTATCTTGAAAATCCCTTGAAATTCTCTTTCTTTTCGTTACAAATGGATGGTATGATCTTAATTTGCTGCATTTCCCCATCACCTTCAAATTGCTTCTTAACCCGTTGTGATCTTGGTTCACTCACCTCAGCAATGAAACCTCTCTTTCTGAGGACCAAGGGAGAGAAAGTCCGCAGAGGCAGCAAGGGTAACAGGAATATTCTGGACTCATTGGATAATTTTAATTTTCCAAGGGTTTCATACCTCAGGTCTATGGGTATACTATCCAGCGTGATCCAGATAACAATTTTATGTTGATAACTACTAACATTGGCACAGTACTTTGCCATAACAGGCTGAATTCTTTGAGGACAGAGACTGGGTTTTTCTCTCTGTACCCCATTGTCTGACATAGTGCTGAACACTTTGTAGGATTTCAATAAACATGTGTTGGGTGGATGAATACATAAAAAGAACATATATATATTTATTAATTTAAACCTTATATGAGTATTGCATGTTGATCCTGGTTTTCAACATTCAGAAGTTGTATAGGTGAGTTACTGTTAAATCTCAGGCTTTATAATAAATTGTAAAAACTCCATCATTGGAATTGACATATTTTATTATGTTTTCCTGTGTGTTATAAGTTCCTTGGGGGTAGATGTCATGAGTAGACATTGTTAATAATCAAATGAATCAATTAACAAAATCATCATGTGTTAGCACAGGGAGTGACTGGGAGATTAAAATTACCTGAAACCCAGTACTTAATTATTGTATTCCACCATATTTCCTTCAATAAATATTTCAATGACTCCTCTCTGTTAATAAATATATCAATATTTAGAAAATCAAACATTTCTATTATTCCTGTTTCGTGTTCTCACATTTCTTTGTATCTCACTCTGTCCGCGATCTCTTTTTTCTTGGGCATCTTAGCAAGCTTCCCTTTTGTTGGTGTTCGCTTTACTAGCATATAAACAGTCAGGTCCTGTCATCTTCAAGCAAAACTAAAACAAAATCCAGATCTCCCTTATTCTGTTTCTTCATTGGCTGCCTTAATGCTTCCCTTCTTCCCATCACAGCTGAACTTCTCCATAGAGTTGTCTCCATCTGCAGTCCCTGTGTCCTGATTTCCCATCACTCTTGTCTTCCCTCTGCAGCAATCTCCTACTCCAGCCAGTGCTCTCAAGGGCCCTTGGAGAGGTCACACGCTGCATGGAATGACCTCTCCTGAGTCCACTTTGCAGATGCGCAGTCAACTTTTAACACATGGCTCTGTCTCCATCTCTTCTGGGATGCCTATTCTTAATACCTTCATTTCCCTTCCAGAAAAAGACTCTTCTCTTTACCTTCACTGAACATGTAAGCTGTCTAGCATGTGGCACCTATAGACCTTTGAGTTTCTGTAACTTGGCCTGTTTGGCCTCCTCTAATACCACTGAATCATCTTAGGCCAGAGCTTGTTTTACTCTTCTCTGAATCTCAGTACTTAGTATTATTCCTGCTACATTTTAGGTATTCAGTGAATGCTTCTTGAATGCATTAATAGTTTAATAGAGGTATACTTTTATAGAAATAGATAAAGTCCAATTTAGTACTGAGTCCAATTTAGTGACAGGTTTTTACCCCTTTTCTCTCCCAAGATAATGCTGAAGTATGGGGACCATCTTCCATAAAACAAGCCAATGTTTTATCACATTAGTAATACTCGAGTACCTTTTATGTGCTGGTAGAAGTTACCTGTATTATAAGTTTAGGGTTCAGATGGAACTAGAAAATTCTAGGAAAAATATACATTACAGATAAAACCTTTTTTCAATAGTGTCAAATGTGCCAAATACTAGGAATTAAATGTCCAGATAAGGGATGATAAACTCAAATACCTACAGTCACCAGGCAGATGATGTAGTCAGCTGGAAGGCTTTGGCACACTGGAGAGTACTTGCCCTTTCGAGAGAAGGCCATGGACACGTAGCCCTAAGTGGTTGTTGACAAGTAGGAGTGTGGGTCATTGCTAACACATTTAATTTACAAGAAGAGTTGGAAACCAGGGGAAATCTGATGATTGTTATTATTAAGTATTGTAAATTATGCCTCTGTGCTCTGGATATAGCCAGGGTCTGTTAGTAGTGAACTCCGTAAAACACACAAAATGACTCCTTTTCTTTCCTTTTCTAAGTGCAAATGTTTCTAATGATCAGGAGAATAAATTCACATGGAATCTTTCCCCAGAGTTCCAAGTGGTGTGTGGGTGTTTCAGAGATTGTCTGCAGCCAGCTGCGGCAGAATGAACAAATAATCGCTGCCCTTACCCGAGGAGCTTGCCTTCTTGGCCCCTAGAATTACTCTGGGTAATTTCTATATGCCTCCTTGCAAGGGAAACTCAATTTTCTGTTTCACATGGTCTTAATGTTTTTTGTCTTTTTAAAAAATGTCTTAAAGAAGGCTTGGTTAATTGAAGAAATGTATCTTGTTTCAGAAAGGGAAAGTCAGTAATTCAAAGATGTCAATTTCTTCTAAACGTATGCATTGACACTATTCCAATATTTGTAGACTTTTACAAATTGATTTTAAAAATCAATCAAGAGGGACGACTGTATGAGAGTTAGCAGCTGTAGGAATAGAACATGCCGACGTAATCAAGGAAGAGTATAAGAAAGACCTTGACAACCACATATTAGTGTGTATTGCAATTGCATAGTGATTTCAGAGTTTAGTACTGGAAAGGTGTCCAACAATAGACCCAGAGTGTAAGGATAGTTAGCATGTGGCAAAGGTGTCATTTCATATCAGTGGGGAAATAATCCTTGAGTGTGTCATTCAAAATCAATTCAAAAGTAAAAAACGTTCTTTCTAGACATGATACCAAAACCAGATACAAAAACCTTATAGAAGAAAAGATAGAATAATTTGACCATGTATAAAATTAAAACTTCTGTATGGTAAAAGAGAGCATCACATTTGCAATATTCATAAAATTATGTCATTTATAATTAATGTCATTTATAAGAGCACTTTCTTTTTATAAATGAAGTCTCACTCTGTAGCCCAGGTTGGAGTGCAGTGGCATGATCTCAGCTCAATGCAACCTCTGCCTCCACAGTTCAAGCGGTTCTCCTGCCTCAGCTTCCTGAGTAGCTGGGATTGCAGGCATGCACCACCCCACCTGGCTAATTTTTCTATTTTTTGTAGAGATGGGGTTTCACCATGTTTGCCAGGCTCGTCTCAAACTCCTGACATCAGGTGATCCACTCGCTTCAGCCTCCTAAAGTGCTGAGATTACAGGCATGAGCCACTGCACCCGGCCCAAGCACTTTCAAATTTATTAAAATACAAATATCTTAGAAATATATATATATATATATAATATTTATATGTTACATATAAATATATATACACACACACAATATATGTAAAATATATTTTTTCAGTACTACACTTAAAATATATACATGTATATTTTAACTTTGACCGTGATTAACTTCAAATTAAAGGAGCATTGAGTTGTAACATTTGGCCTATCATACTGGCAAGGATAGAAGCGATAATATAAAGCGACGATTTGTTCAACCTTTTCTGAGTGGCAATTTGGTAATATGTTTTCAGATGCCCTGGATAAGTTCTTATCTTTTGGCCCAGGAATGCCACTTGTGCGGACTTACTTTTAAAATTACAAAAATGTGCACAGATGAACGTACAGGATGCTTATTGCGGCATTCCACACAACTAGATTGTTTGAGCCAACACAGGTTTACTAATAGGGAGTTATTTGATCTATTTTGTTCCATCCATTCAAAGGGATATGATACAACTACAGAAAAAGATGAGAAAGACTACCTTTCCTGTTGCGGAAGGATATCCATCTATATTATCAAGTGAAAAAAGCAGTTTACAGAAATTCAGGTATAGAATAATTATATTTTTGCAAAGATATGAATAAAAAATTTAACAATTATATGCTACATGCCCATAATGATTATCTTTGAACTGATGATTTTTATTCTATTCTTCTTATTCCATTCTTTTTTTATTCTCTAACATTTTAATAAACACACATTTGTATTGCATTAAAAGCTACAAATTGAGTAAGTGAACTGTCTTCCTCCTTACGGCAATGCAGATGAGAGGGCTGGTTTCAGGTTGAAGCCAGAGGCAGCAGAGATCTCCATTCAGTCAGGGAGACTTTTCCACATCCGCCTTTGGCTCTTTCTCTAGCTTTATCACATATAACAAACTGGTGATAGTGATGGTCCAATGTGAACATACTCTACCTCATCTTCGTGGTTTTTCTAAATAGCGCCTATTCCCTTGGAACTGGGCTTTAAAACATGCTCTTTGTCTTGGTTTATTTGTTGAAGTTGGCATCCAGCAATTCCCTCAACCTGTACCAGATGCTCTGGAACAAACTGCAAATTTGTGAAAGGAACAAAAGCTCCTAATTCATGTCATCATTTAATTTATTTATTTGCTTTCTTTTTAAACTTTTTTGTTACACATGCCCCTTCTCTACCTCATAGAAACCCTTCCTCCTCGAAGTGATTTACTACTCTTGAGAGGCCACAGTTATAGGTTCAGCTTGCCTGTGTTCAGATCCCAGCTCTGACATTCATTGTTAGCTGTGTGACTTTGGGCAAGTTACTCAACCTCTCTGAGGTCCAGTTTCCTCGTCTACAACTTGTAACTTTGTGTTTACCTCATCACGTTGTGAGGATTAAATGAGCTAATAGATACCAGTCTCAGAACAGTGCCTGACATGTGGTAATCACTATTATTTTTATTGTAGGTTTCTTCCTAAGCCAGTCCCTCAACCCATTTCATCGTATCCACACTCCACTTACACTATCTCACAATGCCTCTTAGAAGCGGTGAGTGAAACTGACATTCGTTCAGGCCAGAGGAAGGGAGTCTCACTTGCGGAGTTGTCTCCCCATAAACACCCTCTGGAGGGCACCCTGCACGTCAGGGTTTCTAAGGCTGTAGATGAGTGGGTTCAGCATGGCGCTGATGACAGTGTTGAGGATGCCAACCCCCTTGTCCTTGTCTGAAGATTCACCGAACCCAGCCTCACGTAGCTGAAGACGCCCGTCCCATAGAAGATGCCCACCACAGTGAGGTGGGAGCCACACGTGGAGAAGACTTTCTTCCTTCCCTCTGCAGAGCAGGTTCGCAGGACTGCAGCCGCCACATGGGCACAGGACACGCTGATGAGGACTAAGGGGGCCACACCCATGAAAACTGCTGCTACAAAGAGCAAGTGCTCGTTGAGATGAACGCTGGAGCAGGAGAGCTGGAAGAGCGGTGGGAGGTCACAGTAGAAGTGATTGATCACATTGGGGCCACAGAAGTTAAGAGTAGACAAGGCAACAGTTTGGGTCAATGCATTGGTGAAGGAAAAGACACATGACACGCCCGCCAGGGCTTGCTGGATTCCCCAGCTCATGCAGGTGCTGTAGGTGAGGGGCTGGCAGATGGCCAGGTGGCGGTCATAGGCCATGACGGTCAGCAAGAAGCAGTCCGCCAGCCAGGAGGTGGAAGAAGAAGAGCTGAGAGAGGCAGGCCCTATAGGGAATGCTTCTGTTGTTGGATATGAAATGCCTCAACATGGCAGGGACAGTGACACTGACACACCCTACATCTAGCAGGGACAAGTTCCCCAGGAAGAAGTACATGGGGCTGTGGAGTTTGGGTTCCACAAGGATGGCCACCAGGATGCTGAGGTTGCCTCCAACAGTAGCTACGTAAGCAAGAAGGAAGATGACAAAGAGGATGCGCTGCAGAGCTGGAGTGTCTATTAGGCCCAGCAGGACAAACCTGGTCACAGCTGAATCATTTCCTGAGCCTCCCAGATCCATGGCTCTCTTCCACAGCAGTGGACTGAGCAAAGTCAGATGGGGCCAGTGGTGTAGGAGGATGAGGTGTCGATAACAGTCATCAATGAGATCTTGATAGCAATGTCCAGGATGGAAGAACGCATGAAATGTAAGGGGAAGAAAGTTGGAGATTTACATGCAGAATGAAAAGATTTGATATCTGACTCTTAATGGGTAACAAGAGTGGCATTGGACAGACTCAGACAGAGATCCATGAATTGATATAGAAAAGGGAACACACGTTACATTAGAAAGTTAAAGGGAAAGATGGTTTTTCTGAGGCCAAGGTTCTGGGATGAAACTCCAAGTCTGTGGATGGTGCTGTGGCCACAGTTGACAAGATCCCAGAGGATGAAAGGGAAGCATCGGGGAAGCAAGGAAGCATGCTCCCCACAACCTGTGTCCCTGCACCCCCCATGTACACGTGTTGTCATACAGCACGGCAGTAGGGAGATGCCCATCGTGGCCCAGACTATTAAAAGATTAACATGCAAAGCCATGAGATTTGGTCCGGATGTTTCAGAAAAAAAGTGAAATGAGATGAAAATAGTGAAACTAAACGAGAAGACATCAGTGAGGTCATTTCCAGCTCCATAGCTGGTGACTACCAGCCTTTTAGATTTTCTAAGTAGTAATATTACATTGCAGTTCTCCATATAGAGTCTGGGAAATTTGGGCTCGAAGGTACTGACTGTTTACCAAATATGAAGAACGTAAAAAGAGCTTTTGAGTAGCGTGAGTCTCCAGGCTTACGCTCCCAGGTGGGTTCGGTGGATACTGAGTAGAGCTGTTCTCACTGAATACAGAAATGAACTCTCACAAAATAGACTCTTGGGTAAGCAGATACCCAGACCCCAGATTCCCCCGTGCCTCCGATTCCACCATCACTGAGCTTTTCACTCTTCTGTCTCCTGGTTCTAATTACGCATCATCCAACAGACATGCTATGTATGAGCCTGATCACCAGATAAGGCCACTGTCTTTTACAGTGCTATGAACTACCCACATATATGATCACTTAGGAAATGATTTTCTTTTCCCAGCCCTAATCACTGCTAATAAAATACTTGGCCAGGCGTGGTGGTTCAGGTCTGTAATGTCAGCACTTTGGGAGGCCAAGGCGGGCAGATCACCTGAGTTCTGGAGTTTGAGACCAGTATGGCCAACATGGTGAAACCCTGTCTCTACAAAAACTACAAAAATTAGCTGGGTGTGATGGAGCGCACCTGTAATCCTAGCTACTCGGGAGGCTGAGGCAGGAGAATCGCTTGAACCCAGGACGTGGAGGTTGCAGTGAGCTGAGATGGTGCCACTGCACTCCAGCCTGGGCGACAGAGCGAGACTCAGTCTCAAAAAATCAAATAAAATAAAACAAAACAAAACTCCATGATCCACCTCAACCTCTGGCTGAGGGATGGATATTTAAGTCTCTCACATGGAATCTCACTCATCCAGGGAAAGGGTGAAGTTGGAGAAACCCAGGGAGGGGGGCGCGGTGTAAAAGGCATGAGCAGAGGAAGACATTTCCCGATGATTAAATGTGGAGAATACTCATGTCTCCAGCTGGTGAACTACCATCTAATAGTATAGCCTTTTCTGCATGGACATGCTCTTACCATGACCTCAGACTCAATCTTCAAATCCGAACTGTCTGTTTTTAACTGAAGTATTTTGGTAGCAGCATTGCCATCCTCTCTGTGAGTGGGGCTTGAAACCTTAGTCATCACTGATTCTTCCCTCTCTCTAACCACCCACATTCAAGCACCCAAATCCCACTGGATCTTTTTGGGTGAAGAGAGAAGCCATTTCAGAGCCTAGAGGGTGAACTTCATTTGTATGGAGACCACGTTGTGAGAGTACAGTGAGGAGTCTTGAGCTGAAACTCACCTGGCTAAGGAGATGGGCACTTCTTCGGCACTCCTGCCGGCCCAGCAGCCTCTATAAAGGGGATCGCTCATAAAGAACAGATGACAAAGAGACAACCAACTCCGCTGACGTCATTTTCACATTGGAGTTTTTCTCCTCCTCATTGTTCCCCTGGAGGCCTCAGAAATTAGCACCCTTGAGGGGGAGCCAGAGCCAGGTAAAGACACCTGCCTTTGCCAAAGACGCAATGATCTCAAATATTTTAAAAATGTTACGAACTTTCTCAAAATGTTTCCAAGTACAACCTTCTTGGATATGGCAAAATTCATTCATTTCACAAAAATATTTTTGAGCACTCGTGAAACGGCGCTCTTGTAATCAATGTTTTATAGAGTTAAAATGAGTATCTCAAAGACTTAAAATCCTGAAAGTCACACTGTGTTGGGGATGTAGTTGAGATTTTGGGTTTCTGGTTTAATCCAGCCTGTCATCTTGGGTGGAGACAGGAGAGGAGAGGAGCAGTGACTTGTGGTTTTCTAGCCTGGCCTGCAGCATGGGGCTGGGAGGAGGCGGGAGCCTGGGTCGGGATTTCCTCCTGCTTGGTCGCTGGATCAGTGTCCTTGCCATCATCTCACAAGGTCACCTCCATCACGGCTCACCTGAGCCACCCTCAAGCCCAGCTTCTCTCCCAGTCTCAGTCAAGGGCTTTGCCTTTTTCTCTGCTCGCACAGTGCAGTCTAGACCCTGGAGCATCCTGGCTCCAAATGTTTTCCAGCCGCATGTCTCCAACACCATAAAGGAAGATAAAGGTACCTTCTAGACCAGGACCCTGCTACTTTCACTAACATCTGATGGTGGCTTCAGGCGTCAACTGCAATTTTAATTCCTTGTTCATTAATCAAACATTCTCACTGACTTTCATTAACAGGTTTGGGAGAAGCTCTTTGCAGGATCACTTGAGGAAACTCATAGCGGCTTAAGTCTGTCCTGGGCCAGGGAGGTGTTGTCAGAGAATTAGGATGAACTGGGATTTCTGTTGACGGCTGTCTTTGGAGGAGGCTGCCTAAGTTGCAGAGCTCAAATAGAACCCATTATTTGTGCTTTCTCCTGACATACCAGAGACTGTGTCATCTTTTCTCACACGCTGTTCAGGAAGAAAGCTCCCTCCTCGAAGACTCATTGCAGGTCTTTTCTACGAACTGCCTATGAGTCCCTGGGGCCACGCCAGGAGCCCTTCCTCTATCTTCCCATAGCAATCCAAAGGCAATAACTGCAAGGGATCCTCAACTTTTCTCTCCATCCCAGACACTGAGTTGTTGACCCTAATACCTGTGTGTTGGATATTTCTACCTGAACATCCCACAGGAACCCAAGATGTACAAAACCCTTTTATACAAAATGCGTGCACATGCATGCACACACACACACACACACACACACATGTATGTAAATCCACATGCCTTACTGTGGAAAAACTTGCAAGCATAATGGTGGCCCTCACTTATGTTTGACTGTATAAACCCAATTTTTGTTCTTTTTGTATAAACCCAAATTTTGTTCTTTCTCTTACACTTAACAGTGTATTTCAAAGATGTTAATGTATAACACAATTGATTTTTGTTTTCTATTTGATTTTAAGCAGAAAATAAAAAGGGTTACAGTTTTTTAAAAAAGATTAGTAGGGCACAATGATTTCTGCACTCTCCCTACTCCACACAGAGAGGGGCTAAGGCTGAGCTTCACTAGGCTACAGATGCTATGGCAAGCTTTTCAGTAGAAAGGGACCCCACCCCCTACAAACACTACATATTCATAGGAATTTGAAGGGAGAGTGGGAGCATCTAGGTAACTGCATTACATCTGGTGCCTCCTAGATGAGGAAGTAACCTTGTCAAAACCAGGGAGGCTGGATGCAGTGGCTCATTCCTCTAATCCCAATATTTTGAGAGGCTGGGGTGGGGGGATTGCTTGAGGCTAGGAGTTCTAGACCAGCCTGGGCAACATAATGAGACCCTGTCTCCACAAAAAAAAAAAATAGCTGGCTGTGGTGGCACACACATGTACTCCAAGCTACGTGGGAGGCTAAGGTAGGAGGATTGCTTGAGGCCAGGAGTTTGAGGCTGCAGTGAGCTATGATGGTGCCACAGCGTTTCAGCCTGGGTGACAGAGCAAGGCCCGTCTCTAAAAAAAACAGGAAAACAAACAACCAATAATGGTGGAGCCTCCAGTGGAGCTCAGCCACTGTTAGCTTGTTCTTCCATTGAGCTGCTGAACAAACTTCTTGCTAAGCTACTAACATGGCATAAGAAATGAGTATCCAGAGCTCCTCATTCTCGAAACCAGATGCTCCTCTTCACCTTGCTTAACAGAGATAGGATCATGCCACTCATTATTTGGCATCTATTAATTGAGCAAAGTACTATTTTCCAGGTAATATGCTAGTAAAGAGGTGACCAAATGCAGACACGGTTCCTCCCTACATGGAGCTTAGCTCATAAAGAAGGAAGGCATGAACCAAATAATTATCACCCAATCACTGTTCCTGTCTGTGTGTGCACACACACACATATCTATCTAATCATTTTTGGCCTACAAAAGGTGTGATATTTAATAGAATTTTATCTTCAACTTTCTTTTTCTGTCTTTATATTTGAGCTTCATATAATGTATTCTTCAAAATTTTATGATTTTCTAATATGCTACCATTTGCATGTGCTAAAATTTACTTTGCATTTAGTTTTCAGGGTTACTTTGCATTTAGTTAGTTTTTTTTTTGCCATCATAAATAATACAACGAAGTATTTGCATCTCTGATTTTTGTCCTATGTCGTGAGTCATCTTTTCCTCCCTAATTCATGCAAGAATCTCATCTCTTCCATTGATATTCTACATTCTCAAGTCTAGATTCCTTGCTACCTCATGACAAAAGTAAAAATTACTGAGTTATATTTTGTGTAAGGGGCAGGGGAAACATGTAGTCTTCATATCCCCTGTTTATATTCTTCATATTCTTTGCCTATATCCTTGTTTCAAGGGGAGTTTTGATTGGCTTCAAGGCCTGGTGGCTTGTTTGTTAACGGAGGTGTTTTAATTCAGTCAACTGTGAAGGAGAAAAAAGAAGGCATACCTCTCTACCCCTCTAGTCATACATCACTCTATCTTACTCTTTGATGCATTGCAAACAAAATTGCAAATGTTAGTATATGTCCCCCTAAATACTTAAGCACGCATATTATTAACACAACTTACTTAAGTATGCATATTATTAATACAACTTCAATATCTGTTTATGTCTCTTATTTATGCAAACAATATGCAATGAAACACACAAATATCAAGTGTATATTTGCTGAGTTTTGACAAATGTATACACTTATCAAAATATAGAACATTACCAGCACTCAAAAATGTTACCTTATACCTTTTCCCAGTTAAAAAATTATTACTCAAAAACAATTATTGTTCTGATTTTTCCAAATAGATGAATTTTACCTATTCTAAAACTTTATACAAATGGAATCATACACTACATATGCCTTTATGTGAGGCTTCCCTTACTCAACATAGTGGATTTTATAGTCGTCCTTGCTGTAGCATGTATCAGTAGTTTACTTTTAATTGCTTAAAGTATTCCATTGTATGAATATACCTAGGTTGTTTTTAAATGATTGGTAGAATTCTCCTATGAAATCATATGGATCTCAGGCTTTTGAAGGACAGGAGGACCAAAGCTTTGTCAATATTTCTGGTTTTTGTTCTGTTTAGATTTTCTATATCTTCATAAACACTTTTAGGAAATTGTATTTCCTTAGAAACTACTGTGGCCATGATGAAGTAACAGGGATTAGATTTACCCTCCCATTTTAAACAGCTAAGAAACCAAATAAAATATATGAAACAGTGGATACCATGCAGTGCAGGACAATGATTCCTCAGCTCTATCACAGTGTGAGAGATATAATTGCCTCAGCTTATTGCCATAAAGAGTGGCCAACCACATCCCAGGGCAAGGAGAACCCAAACAGAGCCCAGTGGTCTTCTGAATTGAGCAGAGTTCAGGGTGGCTATGGCAGCACAAATTGATGAGAAAAAGTACTTGAGAAGCGGGAGCTTCACAGAAAGAAAGCTCCAGAGTCCTGCAGATGAGTCTCCTCTGGTCTTCAGCTGTACTGTGCATGCATGAGAGAAAACTCTAACATCAGGAGAGAAGAAAACCATAAGGGAGGAGAAAGGGAAAGTCTGAAGCTTGCATAGAGCCAAGAATGGTTCCTGTGGCCACCAGCCATCACACAGGTGGTGTAGAGTGCTACGAAGAGTGTTGTCTCAGTAATGGGGAAAACTAACCATAGGCTAATGTCTGGTCTAGATCCACCCCAGCAAAACTTAGAAGCAAGCCTTAAAGTCACCAGACTTTTTCCAAGTAACTTAACTGTCTAGAAATGTAGTTTGAAAGCTGAACAATATTTAAAGGAATATAACAAAATCTAGCATTCAACAATGTAAAAGTCACAGTGTCTATCTCTAATCAAAATAATCTGCAGAAACGAAGCAGGGAGAAAAATAAATCAATAGATACAGACTCAGAAATTACACAGTTGATAGAGTTAATTAAAAAGGATGTTGAAACAACCACTATAAACATACTCCATGTGTTCGGTAATGCTGAGGAAAACATGAATATAATATGAAAGGGAAGATCTAAAAAAGATCCAAGCTAAGCTTCTAGAGAGGACACATATAGTATATGAAATGAAACATATACCAGATGGGATTAACAGCATACACACACTTCATGAGAAAAGTTTAGTAAATTTGAAGACATAGAACCCATCCAAAATGAACACAGAAAGAAAAAAAAAGTGCCAAAAATGATCTATCTTATGTAGATTTTCAGTAAGAAAGGAAAATGATGACCAAGAGACTACCAAAAATGATCCAGGAGGTTGAAAGATACTCAAATGTAATACTTAGATATGAAAAATATGATGGTTTAATTTAAAATCAATGGGCAGGTTAAACATCAGATTACATACAATTGACAAGATGATTAGTGAACTAAAAGATAGATCCAATATAAATACACAGCATGTGATACAAAGAGGTGAATATAAGCTATAAAAATATGTTAAGAGATACAAGGGATATTATAGGAAGGGTTAGCATATATCTAGAGCTCCAGAAGGAGATAAAGAAAATGGAATGAAGGCAATATTTTGAAAGTTAGTGGATGGGATTTTTTTTAGAATTTCTATAAAATTTATTCTTATGTTCTAATATTTTTACATCGTGGTAAAAGGCTATAGTACATGTGATGTAGCCTTTTAGTAATTTATTGAGGATGTCCTTCTCAGTTAAATGCTGTATCACTTCCTAAAATGTTCCATAGATGTTTAAAATGAAGATTGATTTTCGTGTTGGCATGGTAGGTAATTCTATATGCATATTTATCCACACATATAATTTATGTATTGTGTTTTTTAACACTTGGTATAAGGTGTTAACATAAATTACTACTTCAATAAAGACAAGACTCTTCAGAACTAAGAAGCACAATAAATCTCAAACACAAAAAATAAAAAGAAATCCACATCTTGACAATCATAGTGAAACATATTATCCTAAAGCAAGCAGAACTATCTTAAAAATAGCTGGTAAGAAAAGGCAGATTATTTTAAAAACAGTGACAGTTGTATTTACAGTTGAATTCCCAACAGCAATTATTAAAGATAGAAAACAAACAATGGAATGATATCTTCAAATCCCTAAATATTCTTTATGGAATTTTAAAAATGAGTAAAAAATGTATATGGATGAGTAATTATGGGGGAATATCCTAAAAAATTTGATAAATAAGTAAAAAGAAGGAGAAATCAAACAGTGGCAAAAAACATTTTAAAGCTATAATAATTAAAACTGTGTGGTATTTTCACAAGTGAAGATGTGGAGCAATTGGAACTTTCATACATGGGTGAATCTCAAAAGCATTTTGCTAAGTGAAAGAAGTAGACACAAAAGTCATATAATTGTCTTTACCTGACAGTCTCAAAGAGGTAAAAGGTGAAACTATGGTGGTAGAGATTAAACAGATCAGTGGTTTCTAGGGGTTATGGGTGGGGGACGGGATTGACTACAAAGGGACACAAGTGAACTTTTTTGAGTGATGAAAATATTCAATATCTTAATGGTGGTGTTGATTATGCGATTGTATACTTTGGTCAAAACCACTGAAATATTTACTTACAAAGGATTAATTTTACTATTTACAAGTTATACCTTAATAAATGTGACTTTAAAAAAAGCAAAGATCCTTCCTTCTATCTAGTTTATGCAATAGAACATCCCATTGCCTTTGAAGATTCCTGTGTGCCTTTCCTCCTCCATCTCCCCACACAGATAATACTATTCTGGCAAAACAAACAAAATACCCTTTTGAAATACTTTTTTTGCATCTACATTCTTTTCTAAACAACACGTTTAAATTGAAGAGTTTTTTGTTTTTTGTTTTGAGATGGAATCTCACACTGTCTCCCAGGCTGGAGTGCAGTGGCACGATCTTGGTTGACTACAACCTCTGCCTCCCGGATTCAAGCAATTCTCTTGCCTCAGCTTCCTGAGTAGCTGGGATTACGGGCACCCACCATCACACCCAGCTAATTTTTGTATTTTCAGTAGATTCAGGATTTCACTATGTTGGCCAGGATGGTTTCGAACTCCTCACCACAAATAATCCTCTCTCCTTGGCCTTCCAAAATACTGGAATTACAGGCATGAGCCACCACACCCAGCCGAGTTATTCTTTGACTTACTTCACTTAATATTATGTTTATGTTATTCTCCTATATTAGTGCCTTCATGAGTTGTCCATTTATTTTTGAGGCTGCATAGCTATCACATGGTAGACATATACAATGATTTATCATTTCTTTTTTGTTTAAATGCACTTTGCTTCTGTGGAAACTCTTGTACACATCTCCTGGTTGCACATGTGCAAGAATTTCTCTATAGTCTCTAATTAAGAATGGAATGACCAGTGATGATGAGCTTTTTTTCATATGTTTGTGGGCTGCATAAATGTCTCAGTCCTATTGGATTAAGGATCTATCCTATTCCAGAATGACCTTTCCTAAATTTAACTAATTACCTCTGAAATGTTCCTAATTCCA
>CAUYLG010061819.1:0-28021 GCA_963573385.1 Cacajao melanocephalus
AAGAATTCTGCTTCCCTTTATTCACCTAAACTCAAAATTAATGGCATTTTGAACAAAGTCTTTTAATTGCAGAATTAAAAAATTCATGCTCAGTTATCATATTCAATATTTGAAATTTACTACGGCATCTATCATTTGAAAGACGCACAGAGATAAAATTTACACCTCCACTAATTGGTTGGCATCGACCCTTCAGACAGTGTCAGCAGAGGAGTGTCCATTCTGTTGCATTCCAACTCTCTTGCTTTCACCAACATCCTGCATTTATCACAGGGATTTCCTAATGCCACCCAAGTATCTCTGTTTCAATCAATATTGTAATGCTGGCTAGTTCTCAAAAGAATTTCTAAAGTCCTTTTTTTCTAATGGTCTAAGAGGTTACTCTTATCTCCAAAGAGTTTTAAGTGTGTCCCATGTATTCATATATTCTCTTTCACTTAGACATAGGATCTTTTTCTTAATTTTTTTGAGACAGGGTCTCTCACTCTGTCACCCCGTCTGGAGTTCAGTGGTGCAATCTTAGCTCACTGCTGCCTTGGCCTCATGGGCTCAAGCGATCCTCCCACCTCAGCCTCCCTGGAGTAGCTGGGACTACAGCTGCACAGCACAACACCTGGCTAATTTTTGTGTTTTCTGTAGAGATGAGATTTAGCCACATTGACCAGGTTGGTCTTAGACTTTTGAGCTCAAACGATCCGCCTGCCTTGGCTTCCCAATGTGTTGGGATTACGTGTGCATACCATACTCAGCTAGGATTTATTTTTCTTCTCTTTTTTTGAGATGGAGTCTTGCTCTGTTGCCCAGGCTGGAGTGCAGTGGTGTGATCTCTGCTCACTGCAACCTCCGCCTCCCAGTTCAATCGATTCTCCTGCCTCACACTCCCAAGTAGCTGGGACTACAGATGCATGCCACCATGCCTGGCTAATTTTGTGTGTGTGTGTGTGTGTGTATCTTTAGTAGAGACAGGTTTCACTGCATTAGCCAGGATGGTCTCAATCTCCCGACCTTGTGATCTGCCCGCTTCGGCCTCCCAAAGTGCTGGGATTACAGGCGTGAGCCACTACGTCCAGCCGGATTTTTTTCTTTATTGCTGTTATCCAACCTTTTCTCATCCAATGTCTTTTAACCTCCATGTCAGTGGAGTAACCTACAGTCTGACCCTCCCCTCCCTTTCATGCATCCTGTCTCCATCTAGTTTTTATTCATCTTAGAACTGCACCAGACTTTAATTGGTAGAGGGGAGAAAGGAAAAAGAGCCTGTTTCTATTACGTCATCCATATGTACACATGCACATTCTCCCTGTGTCACTGCCTCCAGCAGCTTTTTACAGCTCTACTTTGGCCAAGAATACTTTCAGAACCCTGTAAGCTGAGAAACAGATACTAATCTACTGCAATCAAAGCTATAATACTTATATTTTTCCTTGGAATAAGAGAACAGGAGGAGTCTTCAGTGATAATTTACTTCATAGAGATGCTGAGAAATAAATGTCAGGTGCTGCCTCTAACAACACAATCACTGGGCATAAACATACCAAACCCAGAACCCATGGCTCCTTATGGCAGCTCTGGGATTATTCTGTGTGAATATGGTAATTGTTGTTTTAAGCACTGTGGGGCTTTACTTAGCTAATGTGTGTGCTACAGACATGTATATCCCTATTCAGATTAAAAACAAAAAAAAGTCCTCAGAAAGTATAAGCAAAAAGCAATACAAACACTTGCAAAAATCTCTGAGAACTGTGTTTTTATTGTATCTTTCTGGGCGCAAACAATATATTCATATTCTACCTTTATATAGTTAGTATTAACAAAGCTTCTGAAGGGAGATTCTAGATAAAAAAACTCAAAATACAATAAAGCTTTAGTCATTCAGGCCAGTTTCAGAGAAGATCAGTCAAAATCAGCACAACTACATAGAACAGATCACCAGAATCAGGACTATGAGAGTAATCATTCTCAGGTAACCATACTGGACAGCGACCCCCGTGTTTCTAAGCAAAGACTTAGCAAACTTAAAGAAATAAAGACGTGGGCGTGGTGGCTCAAGCCTGTACTATTAGCACTTTGGGAGGCTGAGGTGGGCGGATCACCTGAGGTCAGGAGTTCGAGACCAGCCTGGCCAACATGTTGAAACCCTGTTTCTACTAAAAATATAAAAATTAGCCGGGGGTGGTGGCATGTGCCTGTAATCCCGGCTACTCGGGAGGCTAAGGCAGGAGAATCGCCTGAAACCTGGAGGTGGAGGCTGCAGTGAGCCGAGATCATGCCACTGCACTCCAGCCTGGGCGACAGAGCAAGACTCTGTCTCAAAAAGGAAGAAGTAAGGAAGCTACACTTTTCATTAGAAATATCCATTTACATTCAGATCATCAATGTGCTCAAATACTTAACATAGTTGTTTTCTAAAATAGGTTGCATGTGCCCTGACATTTTATCAAGGCTACTAATTTTTCAACAAACCTTTTATCTTGAGAAATTACAGCACAAAGATTAGCTTCAGCCCACTTCTGAAAACCCTGGAACCACTATCTTAAATTAAGTTTTATTTCAAACTTCTATGAGGTGCACTGACTCAAAAATCACTTTTTATAGAAAAGAGACATATGTGTGTATTTTCATGGGTAGGTCCAATCCCCACAGATGAGCATTTCAGCTTTTCCTACATGAGTTCTTCAGAACAAGGAGTTATTTTGTTACTATATGTCTTTTGTAGATAGTCATAATGAAATAATACTCTCTAGCACTTTAAAAATAATTAACTCTGTAACTATAAAAATAAATAATCAAATAAATTATATCAAAATATCATTATTCTTTTCCAAAAACTGTTTATAAACAATTATATATTAAAGTAAAACATGCTTATATGGAGCTGGTTGATTTTAGGGGGTGGGAGAAGACTTATATATACACTGGTGTTTTCCTCATCCAAAACCCCACACAATCACACCTGACTTTGCCCCTTGATTTGTAAAAAACAATCTACTTAATGTCTTTCATATGCAATTGTTCGAAGGTTTTCCATTGATTATATAAGTTGTTTTGTACAAAAGTCCCTAATTAGACCTGCTGTCAGCCCACACTACTAGATGGCCAGGGAGGGGAAGAGCGGCAGGAAGCTGTAAGTGAAATTAAATTCTGCAGGAAAAGCAACAGCAAGTTATCAAATTCATGGGATGACTAACAAAATCAGAGGACATTCAATTTCAGGACTGAAAGAACAAATTTGATCTTAATTACTAAGAAGCTCTTACAAGTTGTGAAGAAGTCACAGCTTAAGAAGGATCAGCCTCCTAACTTCTTGATAAATTAGTTTCTCAAGACTAACCTTTCGGATGCCAAAGAAATATATCACATGCATGGCAGTCAGGAAAATGTCAGTGTTCAAGGGGGTAAAGTAAATGGCTAAGTCATCACAAAAATGACATCCATGCATGCTTAACAATATGCTAAGTCTGAGAAATAAAGATGAAATTTAAATACAGAATTTAAAGAAGCACTGCCCCACACTGGCAAGAGTGTTTAAGGTGCTCTGCTGAACTCTTTCGCCTTAATGAATTCCAGGTTTTTCAGCATTTTCCTTCCCAGCATTATATCCTTTTTAGAGTATCCCTGTAGACATAGGAACTGACTCTGGTAAGGGCCCCTCACCCAGAGTGAGGCCACTCCCCACCCTTGGGGACATGGAGACTCGACGGTCCCTTCCCTGGTGCAGTGAGATGCAGCAGGCTGAGCAATCCTGGCTCCCTGGTCCGTTGGGTGAGGGAGGAGGCCAAGACCAGAGGCACTCGCCAAAACCCAGAGCCCTTCACCTGCAGAAATCAGCAAGGCTGCACGTGCTGAGCAGCTGGTTACGTGTGGCGGGCACTGCTAAAAATTCCCTTAAGTTTAACAACGGGAACAAGTTAATTCTCCAGCTCTCTAATATGTAAACGATATCATCAAAATTGGTTATGAAAACCCAAGGAAAGAGTGATATCTGAATCACCAAGAGCATTTTACCTCCATTTGATAAAATTGGTGTTTTGATTAAATGTGCTTCACTGTAGTGAATTCCACAAAGAAAAAGGAATGAAAAATGTCAACTGAATACTTCATCATGGGTTTAGCAACCCACCTCCTCACAAAAATAAGAATCTTCCCAAGTTTTTTAATCTCGTAAATTAGATAAATCTGCTGCTTCCCAGTTTTTTAATTGTCATTCATCTGAAAAGATTCTTAGTATAATAACATTGCTTTCTTCCTGCCACTTAGTGTTACTGACATCATATTATCTTTTAGATTTTTCAGGAAAAGGAAGGAATAAAAAGCTTCTTTAGCAGAGGGAATTTTCATTTTCCACATTAATACTACATTATAATAAAATAGTTTTATGAAGTTTTGATCCCAAGGCTGAAAGAACAAAAACACCCCTTAAAAATACCTCTCTAGAGACGCATCCCAGGAAAAGCTCTATCTTCCTATTATGTTACAAGTAGTGTGTGTTTCCCTTCTCCCCACAAGGCGTCAATCAGGACTAATGACTTCCAACTTACAGAATTAATAAAGCAGTATTAAGTTGTATGTTATTTGGTGAGCTCAAATTTACACAATTCTCAAGTTCCCTGTCACAGTCCCTTACGGCTGCTATAACAAAGTCTCATAGACTGGGTGGCTGAGAAACAGTGGACATTTATTTCTCACAGTTCTGGAGGCTGGAAGTCGGGACACCAGCATGGTCAGTTCTGGCAAGGTCCCCTTTCAGGGTTGTAGAGAGCCATCTTCTCCTCCTGTCCTCACACATGGAAAGAGTAACAGAGCTCTCTGGGGTCCCTTGTAGAAGGGCACTAATCCCATTCAGGAGAGCTCCACCCTCATGGCCTAATTACGTCCCCCCAGGCCCCACTTCCAAATATCAGCATATTGGAATTCGGGTTTCAGCATCTGAATGTGGGGAGAGACACATTCAGTCCACTGCACTCCCCTGTGAAGAAATGTTACAGTGAGCCATGCACGTGGCTTTCTGCTTAATGCCAGGCACAGGCCACCCCTCCCGGGCTCCTAATCTCTGAGGAGCTATTTTGTCAGAGCCTCAGTCTGATCAACTACCAAAAAAATGAGAAGATGATTGGCATTTCAGTGCAGCTGAATTCCTGTGTCCTACAGGAGAGGCACACGGAGGCAGCAGGAAGAGCATTGACCTTGGAATTAGGAGATGTCACCTGCATGTGTGACATTACAGAAGTTACTTACAAGAATGGAGGAGGCTTAGATCCTGTGGGCACAGAACCCTGAGACACTACTGAGGTATCGCAGGAGGTCCAAGCATATCCACAACTGGATAAATACCAGGCCCAGGACATACATAAACCTTCCCCAAACATACATAAATGCTATCCGATTAAGAAAGTTCAGATTAACATAAACCGTTATTGATATGAAGTGGTTTTTGTCATTGTGGAGTTTCTTACTCAAAAGATACTAAGAATTTAGCATTATGCAGGGGTCCTAGAAGATTTCTAGCATTTAAAAGAGGGTCCCGTACATTCGAAAGAGTTAAAAATCATTGGTCTAGAACTCAAGATCATCTCTAAAGCTCCTTTACAGGGATTAACACATAACCTATGAATCTACCCTTCCTGGTACAGCAGCTTAGTCTCCATTAATACAGATGAGGAAAGAATGGGTTAAGCTACCCAACTCCAGGCAGTAACCCCTTATTTTATACATTCATTTTGAAGATCTTGGCTGGGTGCGGTGGCTCATGCCTATAATCCCAGCACTTTGGGAGCCCAAGGCAGGTGGATCACCTGAGGCGGGGAGTTTGAGACCAGCCTGACCAGCATGGAGCAACCCCATCTCAACTAAAAATACAAAATTAGCAAGGCATGATGGTGCATGCCTGTAATCCCAGCTACTCAGGAGGTTGAGGCAGGAGAAGCACTTGAACCCGGGAGGCGGAGGTTGCAGTGAGCCGAGACTGCGCCGCTGCACTCCAGCCTGGGCAACAAGAGTAAAACTCTGTCTCAAAAAAAAAATTAATTTTGAAAAACTCAAAACAAAAGCAGAAAAAAAAAAGACTTTGCATTTGAGTCAATTATCAGCAAACATTTCTGTTACGTACCAGGCAATCCAAACATTTACCTCTGTGTGTCCTGAAAAGCCTTGGGAAGGGAACAACGAGTGTACATTTTATATACAGTCATCGTCATTTAGACTTAAAGCCCATCTTGACCGTATTATGGCGGTAGTAATACTAAACGCCTTTTAAAAACCATTTAATACCTTCTACAACTTTTACGGTACATCAAATTACAAGCCTACTCTCGTGAAAGAAAACTGTCGGCATTCTAACACAGCTACATATAAAATGAATAATTGATAAGTAAGGGCAAAGAGCTTTGAAAACCTAGAGGTATCATATGGATGATAAAAAATAACGCAGACAACCAGTGCCCAGAAACTCAGCAGCTATTCCATAAAAAACAATCAGTGAAGTTGGACAAATACCTGCGTAGGTTTTTAAAAGAATTCCTTCTAGAAAGGGGCTCTGAAAGGTATTGTCCTCGATTTGGACAAAAGGCAGTGTCTCATAACAAACAAAATCAGCTGCTCGGGAAGTCAGGGAGCGCTGTGAAGGCTGGGGTGTGGGGGAGGTGCTGGAATCTACTGTGTGGCCCTTGGCTTCTAGGTCACTGCTTACAGATCTGCCTGGGGCTCACAGTGACTGAAGAAGGCACAGGTCCCATTGGAAGGGCTGTTCAGTGCCCACCTGAGACCCCTGTGCACTGTCCAACCACAGGTATCTTTTGCACCAACTTGAGTACAACAGACTGACATCCCAGAATGCCTCTATATCGAAGTTCAGCACAAGGGCCAGTATTTCACTGTCTAGACTGGGTGAAATATTGACCGTGGCTGTCACACATTTCAGTGCAGATCTTTAATATATCGACCCTCCCCTTTCACCATTTTTACATGGGACATCGAACCGCACTGTGAAAAATTATCTTTGCATGGACTTAAAAACAACTAATCACTTCCCTTCTTTCTTACCACCAAAAGCTTATAGAATCAAAATCAGGATGACAAAAAGTTTCTCTAAGTCAGCACATTTTTCTAATTAGTCATCCACTACCACCAGCTCCAAAGCTGGGGCTGAGAAGACAGTCTTACCCTCCCCCAACTCTGATCCTCTCTTCCCACTCCTCCGAGGGAGGGGTGAGGTTGAATGGAGGATCTGACGGTTCAGTCCCCTTCATCCCCCTTCACCCGTAAACGACTTTTCCCATGTTGGAAACCCTGAGGCTTCAAGGTCCTCAATTCCTCCTCTCCCTCCAGGTACCCTTCCTTTTTCTTTCAAACATGGAGGAGCTGCCCCTAAGCAATTTAGAAAGAAATGTATGGGGCTTATTTAACATGATTGAGGTCCAGGAACATCAGTAAAAGTATGTAAATTAGATTAAATGTCCACGTAGAATTCTTCATGAGAAAAACCCAGAGGAAAACCTACCAGGAGAGAGTCAACAGAGAAGAAAGGTGTTTATCATACCTTGGCCTTGGTGTCCTGAAGGCACAATCTTTCCCATTTGGATGGCCTTACTCTGCTTTCACTTCAACAGCACCAGTCTGTTCATTCTCAGACATAAAATACAGGACCTAGCCTCACAAAAAATCACCAGCCTGCAGACGCAGCATGATTTGCCTCTTTTCCGGCATTAGTTGCATATTCTCCAATTAATACAAGGAAAAAGTAAAGCTGTGGCTGGACCCTCCCAGGCAATCTCTGAAGGAATTTTCCCTGGGGCTCAGACAGGAAACAAACTCTAAGAAGCACCCTTCCCTAATCGCAAGGTAAAAATCCAGAGACAGTCAAGCCAAAGCTTTACAGTTCCACATTTCTGGCCTTTTTTTTTTTTGAGATAGAGTCTCACTTTGCTGCCCAGGCAGGAGTACAGTGGGGCAATCTCAGCTCACTGCAACCCCTGCCTCCCGAGGCCAGGCGATTCTCCTGCCTCAGCTTCCCGAGCAGCTCGGATTACAGGCACCCACCACCATGCCTGGCTAATTTTTGTATTTTTAGTAGAGATGGGGTTTTACCATGTTGGCTAGGCTGGTCTCGAACTCCCAACCTCAGGTGATCCGCCCACCTCGACCTCCCAAAGTACTGGGATTACAGGTGTGAGCCACTGTGCCCAACCTCACTTCTTGCTTTTGGTCTGACCACAGCCCACTGTGAAATTGCAGCATCCCCTGGAACTGGAGGAAGTAACTGAATCCTCCATCTCCTGATGTCTAGCTCACAGTTTGATTCCCACTTCCCAGAGATGAGCTTGAGCCAGATGTTCTCATCAGGCACGCCAGCCGAATGGAGCCTGCTTCTCATCAGACCAAAGCCCAAGCCAGCCCCTGGGGAGCTGACCCTGCTTCCAAGTAGTAAAAAAAGAACCTGCAGAGCCACCATGCACATCCCTCAGCCATCTGTGCAAGGGGCTGTGACCCTCTACAGAGAAGCTGGCCATCAATGCTCTGCTGTTGTGCAGGCCAGCAGGCTGCCGGTGAGGCCTGCCAGGCTCAGCACAGGCAGCAGAGCCCTGGATCTCAGGGACGGGCAGTGTGGCCACTCTATGCTTCCCTCCGTGGCTCTCTTTGAAACTTAAAGAGAAAAAGTCAGGAAACTGGGGTAGTTCAATAGGATATTTTTGTTTCCAGCTATTGACGACAAAAGGGAGATGATGCCTTCTGACCAACTTTCTTAATTACCAACTTTCTTAATTAAGCACTCACCAGGCTATGTCACTAAGCAGAATGGGACATAAAACGTGCCCTACCGTACGGGTATTTGGTGTCCAGCTTATTCTCTGCAGTCCTTCTCCAAGGCAACAGGTCATCACTGCACCCATTTGGCATCCCATTGTACCCGATCCCGACAATCTTGTTTTCTGAATTCACGATGCAGGCGCCAACCTAGAAGGAAACATGCCCGAAGGCTTGGTGCCTGCAACTGGCTGGTCCATCGCTGAGGAAGCAGGGAATGAAACCAGCGGGGACTGCAGGACTCAAAACAGATGCAGAGCTGCTGCAGGTGCTGAGAGCTGTCGGTCTCCTTGCCCGTTTTTTGTGGCAGCTCCTGCAAGCCAAGGAAAGTGCACCCCCAGTCCCAGAAGGGCCACACGAGGCAGTTAACAACGGCATGGGACAATTTTCTGTCTCACAGGAAGAAGTAAGCTTGAGGCAGATTGACACTGCACTTTTTTCTTTCTTTTTTTTTCTTGATACGGAGTATCACTCTGTCTCCCAGGCTGGAGTGCAGTGGCACAATCTCGGCTCACTGCAACCTCTGCCTCCTGGGTTCAAGCGATTCTCCTGCCTCAGCCTTCCAAACAGCTGAGACTACAGGCACGTGCCACCACACCTGGCAAATTTTTTGTATTTTTAGTAGAGACAGTGTTTCGCTGTGTTAGCCAGGATGGTCTCGATCTCGTGACCTCATGATCTGCCCAGCTCAGTCTCCCAAAGCGCTGGGATTACAGGTGTGAGCCACCGCACCTGGCCGACGCTACCCTTTTAAGTTGACAGACGTCCACTGAGTCTCCCCTTTCTGCTCATGTGCAGGAAACTCTTTGCCTGTGGGTATCTAAGCATTCTCCTGTGAAATTCTTTACCTGGGAATTTGGATCTTTGCTTCTCTGTGCTGATAAGAAGGCCACAGCCATAAAGTACTCAGGCCATTCCAAATAGTCATCCCGTTTCTTGTAGGAAACTTCACTCATGTTGGGTCTAGAAGGAAAACATGACAAAACAGAAGTTTGAGAGAAGCATTTGAGTAAGTCTGTTTTCCAGTTCAACCCAACCACACTGAACCTTTAAATCTCTAAACACGGGCAAGTTCAGCCACATTTATCAATCAGAAATCACAACACAGGAACCCTAAACAGTCTCTGGGCTTAAGTAAAAAATTAGGAAATTTCCTATTTCAGAAATCTGAATTTGGCACCTACAGCTTCACATTCCCAAATATTTCATCTATTTCCTGCTTTGTCATAGGATTTTTTTTTTAAGTTACTACAGATGCTGGCCTACAAATTCTGTCCTTTACCTCTCTCCCTTAAAAAACAGAGTCAGCACGAAGGAGGGTGGAAAAAAGAAATATTTATTGATCATCTATAGATTCTAGACATTGTTAAAGCTTATTACACATCATGTCACTCAAGCCTCACTCCTGGCTAAGGTAGACAGTGCCATCCCATCTCACAGAGACTCAGAGAACTACAAAGGATTATTATCCATGCCAGATGGATTCAACGAAAACATCTGAAGCCTTCCCAACTCTGATATTAACCAGATAATTTTTCCCTTCCCTTTCCCTCGTTACCCCAGACGGGACAGAAGTTGTAACGCTGAGTAATGAATTACACGAGAAGAAAATATGAAAAATGTCAAGTGCTACTCTTAAAGCCAGGTTTTTGGAATGCAGGCTTCACCAGGGCCAAGCACAGGCCGTGTCTACAACAGGGAGAGCCCACGAAGGGGGACCTAGACCTTCAGGGGAGTGGTCCCTTTTAAAAGGAATGAAACAAGGGCAAGGAAGAAAGACAACACAAAAACGGGGTGGGTACCACTGAGAAATCCCGAGAAAGGCGAGGAACGTGGTCTAAAGGAAGGCAAGCATTTCCCAAAGCTTCTGCTTCAGGCTCCACACTTGAGGCTTATGCTACCGTGCAGGGCGGCAGCGCCTAAGACTGGATGCGGTGGAGAGTCGGTGCTGGGAACCACGGTCACCCACTGAGAATGCTGCCCCAAATCTGAGAAGCCTGGCAACCCTCTTAACAGGAAAATACAGATGTTGGATCAGCCTGGTTTCCCACTTGGCTTAAGGGGACCATCCGTCATCGCTGTGGGGTGCTAGAGAAGGACGTACTAAATAGGAGAGAGGGGGAGCAATGGAGGGGCAGCAACGGAGGGACGAGGGAAGGGCAGGAGAGGGAAGGAGCCTGTTAGTCCTCTGGGCGCCTTCCCTGGCGTGGCTGAACGCCCACTGGAACCCTGTGAGGACTGAGGCCCAGCTGTAGAAACAGAACCGAAACTCGGATACAGCGATTCAGGAAGACACACCTGGTCACCGTCCCAGGCACACCCCACGTCGCCGGCAACCCCCTCAGCTCTGATCCAGGGCCTACACCCGCATTCCCACCCACACACGGGCGCAGGAAGGGGTGCGGTGTTCAGGCGCCCAGCACCCCCTCCCGGGGCACTCCCGAGGGGCCAGCCTCGCACAGGCCGCAGCGCCCGCCGAGAAATCGACCCCGGCGTGACTGCGGGGACCCCGAGCGCTCCCACTCCCCCGGACTGTCGGATCTAAAGGCTGAGCGCGGCCGAGACGCCACAGGGTCCGCCGCCCCCGCCCCAGGCCCCCGCGCGCCAGCCGGAGTCCCGCACCCCGCACTCGGGATGGCGCCACGCGGCGGTGGCGAGGGGCGCGCGGGCCGCGTACCCGCACTGCCGGCCCCGGCCCACCATACGGTGCGGGCTCTGCTCGCAGGCCGGTGCTCGTCCCCGTCGCCGCCGCGTGAAGGGAAGGAAGTCGGGGGAGGGGCGGGGCCGCTGCGGGCCGGAAGAGGGCCGCGGACCGGACGCCGGGCGCTCCCAGGACTGCAGTCGCCGGGGGCCCCGGGCGGGGCGGGCCGCACCCAGCAAAGCCGCTGCTCGGCGTCGCCGCACCCTCCCGGTCCCCGTGACGCAGCCTGCGGTCCGGCCGGCCGGCGGTGTTCAGGGCCCGAGCACAAACCACTCCCCCGGTGCCAGGCCGCCCCGAGGTCGCCCCGCTGCTCTCACGCGGGGCGCTGGGAGGCCGCGGGCTGGGCGCTCCCGGGCCTGACTGCACGACCGTCGGGGGCTGCTCGGTGTTGGTGGTGGTGATGATGGCGAGGTTTTCCCCGCCATCCGTGTTCCATCAACTCCTTAGAGCCATGGCCATAGAGATTCTGTGTGATTAAAAGACGCCCCAAGAATCTAGTGGCGTGAAACTGGCGGGCAGGAGGTGGGGAGGGCTGGTTTGCGTCTCTGGAGTGAGCCCGCTGCGTCCCTGGGGGTACCCTTGGCCGGTGGCTGGGTCACAGTTTCACACGGGACGGGGCCGCGACTGGGTCCGGCAGGGGCACTGCGCCTGGAGGCTCAGTGCCTCGAAGCTGGGTTTGCATCTGGCTGCGCCTGACCTGCTTACAGTTTCTGCTGAAATTGTGCGGAAGGGCCTGAGGTGTTGGCTAAAGCCTGCCGCCCCCTGCTCGACCCCTATCACCGCACGTCACCCCAACTGCACGTTACGTCCTGGTAACGCTCGCCCACTGAAATTGGGCACATTTTGTTGCAGTTGTTTTAAAGATCAGAAAAACAGGGCACAGGGCGATAAGAAAGACCATCAGTGGCATTTCTGGAGTCGTATGCCCCAAGCAACTAAATCTGGTTTTCGTGAACTTCGTTACCCTATGCAGGCGTCTAGCCACTCACAGTGGTTCTAGCACAGAGAATGAATGACAGAAGAACCCCTTTCTATTTCACTCGGGACTTGAGGGTGCTGTCAGCTCTCTATAAATAATAGCTACTATCATAATCATCAGTTCTGATCTGCACATCCCAGATTTGAAACTGCTATTCCAAACAAAAGCTTGTTAACTATATTAATTTAGCCTAACGGAGGAAGAATGATGAGAGTAAACAGTTGGTTCTATCTAATTTCTCACTACAGCAGACACATCATTCTTCATCTCATGGTCCAGCTTGTAGATTCAATAATTAAATTATGTACTGCTCTTGGTGGATGCCGGGAAAGCAAAAGGGAGAAATACTTCATCGTTAACTATAGATTTTTTTTTTTTTTTTTGCCTTGATAAGACTCGGGCTTGAAAGAGCCACATAGATTAAGATGATGATTTTTAATGTCAAGTTGACTTTACGTGGCTGTCTAGTTGCCACTAAACTATGTGATATCGCCTGAGCCCCTGGTTTCCCTCCCCCTCCCAAATCCACTGCTTGCTCTTTCTCCCACTCCTCCACAGTCTTTGGGTCTTCGTAGATCCGTTTCTCTTCTTACCAACCTACAGCCCGTACATCACCAATTGCTGCTGGTCCTTCAACCACAACATCATTAAGCTTTCTTCCTTCCTCTGTTCGGTAAAGACTGTCATACATAATTTAGTCACTTCTCATCATTCTCCATTTTGGTCAACTCACACACTCCCCTCTGCCATAAATTCAAGCTCCTGCTTGCTGAAAACACATTACCCTGAATGTTCCTGCATTTCACTGAAAGTCCCTCATCTTAAAGATGACATCATTCATCATACAGGAAACCCTCCCGGTTCAGAGTTTCACAACTTGAGGTTTCAAATATTCTGCACCAATAATGAAACCACACAGCCAATGGGGGAAAAAATACGCTCCTCGGTATGTCTTTCTCATTAACACCTTGTAACTCCAAGTGTGACTGCAGCTGTTAAATCTGTCTTGTTAATACCTTGTAATTTGGTTTAAAATTGAGGATCTTTCTCTACCTTCTACAGATACAGAGGTTAGGTATGTGTCCAGCCCTCTCTAGATTGCCCTTCCTTGAGAACCTCACAGAGGTTGAACATAATCAGCACATTCTGTCTTGGTCCTTTTGTTTATGGGGCTTCAGGTTATCTATATCTGGTCTGGAGCATAGCCTGGAATATATTAATATTTCAATGTTCCGTAGGTGGGAGATCCCACTTAAAAACAGAAGTCAAGGTAAGATTCTTCCAGGGCCACCTCAGAAGAGGGGTTGATGGCATTTGCGAATGTCTGCCTTATCAAGATACTGCCTGCCCCTTCTTTCACCTCCTCTCCCTGCCAAGGTAAGGAGGTGACTTGTAACTGGGGAAACAGAGGCAAGGAGTCAGGAAAGTGGCCAATCTGTCCATCAAGCTTGTCATGAGAGAAAGACCACAGGCCTTGGAGTCAGACCAGACTTTGAACCCTATTCCCACTCCTTACAACCCAAGTGACCTTAACAAGCTACTTCCATTCTTGGAGTCTCTGCAAAATCAAAAATATTCATTTTTTAATTAATTCCCTACTATGTGCTAAGTGCTGCAAATACCATGATGGTTACTGTAAGCCAGTTCTTGCCCTCACATTCCCCGCTCCCCAAATAAATACAGAAAAAAACTGAACCTGATTGCTGGCCCAGTGAACATAGTAAATGTTGTTATAAACTGCCTATTCTTAATTTGGTGGTTGTCAGGACCAAAAACTTCTTTTCATAACTTAACAACTGCACTTAGAGGCAAAGTGCCACTTTGACTGGTTTTCAAAGGAATAATTGTTTATGTTTCCATTTTACAGTGCAAACTAGAAAGAACTCTTTAAATCTTAAGAGATGACCGTAAATCTGATAAACCACAAAAAAGTCAAAATGAATATTCTAGAAAAAAATAAATATGTGGTCTTATCGATACAGTACAGGTTGAGCATCCCAAACCTGAAAATTGAAAATCGAAATCCTCCAAGATCTGAAACTTTTTCAGTGCTGACACTCCCACAAGTTACAAATCCATACCTGACCTCATGTGATAGGTGCACAAAATTGTTAAAAATATTCTGTCAAACTCCTTTCAGGCTACGTATATAAGGTGTATATTAAATGTAAAGATTTGGGTCCCATCCCCAAGATACCTCATTATATATATGCAGATATTCCCAAATCTGAAAAAATCTGAAATCTGAAACACTTCTGGTCCTAAGTATTTTGGAGAAGGGATATTCAACCTGTATATACATTTTCATATGTATGGTAGAGGATGAGATCAGTTGTTTTTGTTCAATGAACGGCATACAGGCTGCAAATTGACATGAGAGAGCTATCAGAAAAAAATCAGGATCTCTAAATAGGATTTTTGTTATGAGTTGAACTCACCAATTACCTTTGTCATTACACATCTTCAAAATTACAATGAAGGGCTGGGTTCATTGTAATGAACTCACTCCTGTAATCCCAGCAAAGTGGGAGCCCAAGGTGAGAGGATGGCTTGAGCTCTGGAATTTGAGACCAGCCTGGGCTATGCAAGACCCAGTCTCTCCAAAAAAAAAAAAAAGTTTTAAATTAGCCAGGCATAATGGCGCGTTCCTGTAGTCCCAGCTGCTCGGGAGGCTCAGGAGGGAAGATTGCTTGAGTCCAGAAGGTTGAGGCTGCAGTGAGCTATGACTGCACCACTGCACTCCAGCTTGTGACAGAAGGAGACCCAATCTCAAAAAAAATATGTTTTTTTCACTGAAGATCAATAAGGAAATGTTAACATGGTATATGCACAGAGCTGGGTGTTTTGCTGTTTTATATCAATAAATATTTGTTGACTAAATAAATGAATTAATAGAAAATTATTGTTGTATGCCCAATTGTTGGGAGCCTCTAACTCAAAGAAAGAGGTCTTTGTCTATGAACTCTGGTTCTACTTCCCTGTCTGCCTCCTTTTTCTCTTTGCAATTCATGGACCTGGAGAGACATTTGACAAGTGAGACATTGCGACTGGTGGGTCAGGGAACCAGAGTGAACAGAATCATTTTAAGGAGGCATGGATCTCAGTCCTAGGATTTGGGGCTTGGCCTGAAAATGACCATCTCTAGTACAGCAGAGCCGAAGGCGGAGGGGAAGGCTGTCTCCTCCTTCCTGGTGTGATGCTTCTCGCCATGACTTGCTTTGCCTCTACAGAGCTGAACTTGTAGCCTCTTTCATACGTAACTGGTTGAAGTAGATGGAAATTACATGTCTTACTGCTTCTTAAAAGAAAAAAAAACATATAAAATGTAAATCTAAAAGAAGTGGGCAATTTTCTCGTACCACTTTATATTTCTGTATAAGTTACCAAGTGCCAATCATTCTTACTTTTTAAAATTCAAATTTGTCAAGCAGCATGTAAGCTTTCAATGTTGTACAAGAAAAGATAATGCTTCATGTGGAACAGTCACTTATGCTAGTTCTGTGAAAGTGCCTACCTGAAGAGAATGTATCAGATTGTTGGCTTTATGGAAATCTTAATGATCTCACTAAATTACACCCTCTACTCTGGGGTCACCAAGGAACCTCCAAAATGGTAATCAACAAGGTATTATGGTTCTGGATATAGAAGTCTTTATTGACATCAGAGTCACCACTCATTTCGTGATGTGTATTTTAACTAGTGTAGCAAGGTAAATGCCTAAGAACCATTGTAAATGAAAGCCCCTGCAAAATTGTAGTTGGGAGTTAATGGCTATCATCACCGCCTGAAGTGTTGTTCCTTCCCTCAGCTAACTGGAAAGCTCACTGGGTGTAAACTTCTAAAATGAGAAGGCGAGAATCAAATGAATATTTTAGTATGGCGGTACACCACGTATGCGTATATTGAGGATAACACCTGTGATTCTACTATGACGGCAACAATCTGTTGTTAATTCCGTGAGGGAAAAAGTCATCTTCTACAGTCAGGAGCAAACAAAATAAGGGAGGAAGCCGATCCTATGTGAATGTCTGTTGACACTGTTCACAGTAAGAAATTCAAAGCTTTGATTCAGGAGCTGACGGAGAGCAACATGGCAGTACCAAGGCCAGAGTTCTCCAAAGGCCCCATTTCTGACGAACCTCTGTCTGCTGCAGTGTTTGATAGACAACTTGAAATGATACAAGGTAGGGAGCTCTCAGCAATGAAGCATATACTTTGATCCTAGTAATGCTAGCTTCAAATTATCCCTGGATTGAGTTAAGTATCAACCAAAGGGAGTGGAACAGCCCTTGTGAAATCATCCCTAAGAGAACGAGAGAGATTTAATAGTTTGGTGGTTACAGTAACCACTAACCTGCAAGAAAAATCGATATCTACATAGTGTTAGAATCACACCAAGGGCTCCTGGAGCCAAGCCATTTCAGTGAAGAATAAACCTGGATTCATTAGAGTAGAAAGTCCGAATGTGGTAGGAGGTCAAACATAAATACGCCCCGGGCTCTTTTGTGTGCAAACCCAAGAAGATGTTCTTCTTTTAGGATCCAAGCATTTTTTAAAAGCATGGAATTTACAGAGCTGGGAAGTGACGTAAGCAATCACTGAGTCCAGCCCCTTCTTTATACAGATGAGAAAATAGTGGCCCAGAAAGATGACTTGGCTCGCGCCCGTTCACACGGCTGCTCTGGTGAGATTTCCTCATGCCACGCTGCTTGTGTCCAGCCTTGCAGTCCATGAATCAAAACACAACTGTTTATTGAGCCTCTCTGTGGAAGGCACTCTGCTAAGCCTTCAAGGGGCATTAAAAAAAAGCTGAGTCAGCCTTCGCCCTCTCTCTCTTTGCCGGAGAGAAGAAAAAAACTACGTAACAGGTTACCCGACATTCAGTGGTTAAGTGGCAATGTAAGACAACAATAAAATAGAGCCATCCTAAAGCAGAATATGGGTGTGTGTGTGTGTGTGTGTGTGTGTGTGTGTGTGTGTGTTCTACCTAAAAAAAGCCCTTTCTTCCCACCTAGGAGGTAGATTATAAAGGCAGGGCTATTCCTGTTCCTTTCATTATTACTTCCACTTAGCACAACATTCAGTTTATACCCCAGTTTCTGTTTTGGATGAAGTACAAGATATACACGCTGCAAGGAGTGGGAGCCTGCATGTGGAGTGAGAGCTCAGGCAGAATTACTAGCATTGCAGCCTTGAGTAGGAGAGGCGGCCCTAACTGTTACCTTACACAAGCTAGGGAGAAGCCTCCACCTGTATTTGTTTCTGGACTAAAACCCAGACAAGGAAGAGTGAGTGCCATTTCTTTGGATCCACTAAATATTAAATGTTCATATGTCCTTAACAAAATCGTAGCCCCCAAGAACCATGGAATTTCAGGCAAAGAAACATGCATACATGCACATGTATATAATTTTTCTGCTTTGTAGTATTTAATTCGACCAGTGTTGAAATTCCAGGGATAACATTACCTTTTGGATAAAGTTTGACTATCTTATTACCCACACAAAAAAAGCGTCACAGAAAATCAAGAAACAGGAGCATGTGGTACACCCTCCAGGACTGGAGAAGAAGGTGACTTGGTCTGGGTTACAGACTCATAGCTAAAAACTAAGTCTGGCTGCTGAAAACTAATAATATCTGCACAATAAAGCACATGCCCCCATGGAAACTCCTTATCTTGCCTCCCACCCAGTTAAGTTTTTATATTCATGGAAAGTCTTGGTTTATACCCTGTTCGCTTCCTTGAAATCCTCACGGCAAAGTACAAATGACACGTGTCGGCAAAAGGTGAGACAGTGAGTTCACATGTTAGAGTGTGACTTTCTTATGAAGCCATCCATTTTGTTTGTAATAGTCTGACACTGTTCTAACCAGCTTCTAGGAGCCGGGCACCAGGATGGAGGAAAAGAACTTTATTTTATAAAAATGGTGGCAAATTCGATTAGAGATTTCGGTGGCACATTAAGCAGGTTATTATTAGACAGAACTGACATTTCACATGCAGAGATATTCTTTACTTGAAAGTCAAGTGTCATTCAAAAGAGGGAGAAATTATTTAGGATTTTTTAAAACATCAAAGAAATCCCCTGAAAACCTATTCTTATAAATGCCTCCATCCGTTGAGGAGTCAGGGCTAGACCTGATGGCTCTGATTTCTCCTTGATGCAAACAATGACACCAGAACGGAATGGCTTTGGGGAGTGCTCATAAGCAGTGGTTAGGAAAGTGGATTCTCCTTTAAATCCACAGCTAGACCCCAGCACTGATGGGCCTCGCTGAAGGGCGGCGTGATGCATTCACAGTGCCTACCACAAAGGACTCCCTCCTCGCTCCATCCAAACAGAATCACCCTTTGCTGTATATACAGCTATTGCAGCAGTCACTGAGATGCTTGAAGAGTTTTTCACTGCGTATGCCTTTGGAGGTACATATTTGGCTCAGCAGAAGCTAAACATTTTTAAGAGCACAATAAGAAATAGTCCAGACAACATGAAAGCTTTATAGCTTTTTAGAAAACTTGATGGTCTTGCTGGTACAACTCCCTCTGATATGGTTCAGTTGTAATAACAATGGAAAGTATATGAGTGCAAACTGCTGATAAAACATCACAAAATGTAGCCAAGGGTCTTTTAAACACATTTAAGAACCGTTCTTTTGAACTGTGCCTTTTAGCCTTGGAAAACCTCTTCAAGATTTTAAACAGGGCCCTGGATGAACTGTAGAGTGAGAACCTGAAATTATCCTGTGCACTGGAATCAATATCAAGCAATATTTTCTCTTTGAGAGAAATTCAATCTGACAGAAGGGAGTAGGAGCAATAAGGAAACTGGGACCCTGGCTGAAATGCCTGCCTGAGAAATACGCAGCAAAGCAGTACAAATTAGGTGATGTCACTAAAGGCAGAAAACCATAGTGACAGAATAAAATGTTATCTGAGCTTCAGAATACTTCATTATCACTATCACAGGTCACTAAGCTTCACAAAATGCATCCATCAGCCTTGATAGCCATTTGGAGGCTGCCGCTGGTAGTCAGATGGCACAGCAACGGAACACAGCCCCTCCACCTCTGGAAACCAGGGTTCAACAGAGGCCTGGGTGCACAGACCCAAGTTTGTTAGTCTCAAAGTGCTCTCTAGTGGCCATATGAACAGAAAATTTTCCGAAGCCAGAGAGTCACCTGGGGAGAAGATTTAGAATTAAAGGGCTGTTGCCGAGCCTGTAATCCCAGCTGTTCCAGAGGCCAAGGTGGGAGGATCACTTGAGCCCAGGAGTTCGAGACCAGCCTGAGCAACACAGCGAGACCCTATCTGTAAAAAATTTTTAAAAACTTTTATAAAGATTCATCTTGGAAAGCAAGATAGAGTCACTTTCCACTACAATCTACATCTGGCTCTGGTGGGACAGTTTAGGAGCGACTTGCCTTTCCCGACTGGTGTGCTCTACCCATAAAACTCTTACACATTATTAAACTCAGCTGTGCAATTTCCAGACTGGATATTAGAGGTTTATCAAATTCATGGGGAAGCATTTAAGTTTAAATTAATCCTTGTAGATTTCTAGGAGGTTCATTCATGAGAGATATTTCTGAGTAGACCATGAGGTACATTTAGCCTGTCCGTCTGTGTGCAGAAGCTGTGTGCTGTGCCCCAAAGCCATGTTGGAAATAAATGTAACTGTTTAGGGAATGTGATAAGGGCCAGCTGCTAAACTTGGTGGGAGGGAATCATTTCTCAAGCACCCACATATTCCAGGTACAGTCTCTTATTTTATCACTAGTATTCATCTAATCCTCACAAAAAACTTCTCACGTCGGAATCATTATCCTTTTTTTTTTTTTTTTTTTGTCCCCAGATAAGGCAGGAGTTTACAGACTTTACCTGTAAAGGACAAGAGAGTGATGATTTTAGGCTTCGAGAGCCACAGGGTCTCTGCATCTCTGCGTTGTCTGTGTGTCTCCTCAATTCTGCTGTTGTAAACAGCTGTCAAGGACATAAACAAATGAGAGTGGCTATAGCCAATAAAACTTTACTAATGGACTCTGAAATGTGAATTTCATCTAACTTTCACATGCCTCAAAATATTGTTCCTTTTTTTGGTTTCGTGTCAGCCATCCAACGATGTAAAAACCATCCTTAGCTCAAGGGCCATTCGAACACGGGCAGGGAGGCCGTCAGACACGGTGGCCTGTGCTGGCCACAGGCCATAGTTTGCTGAGTCCTGTGATGAGGAACCAGAATCCCAGTTTGCAGGTCAGTATGTGGTGGCCTCAGTAGTCCAACAGCTAAGAACTGGGAATCATCAGAGGCACCTCCGCTTCCAGTACCTCAGACCTCCTCCTGCCATGCACACCAGGGTAATGCTTTTTTTTTGAAAAAGAAAATTCAAAGTGTACTTCTCTAGGAAGAGCCAAGGCAAAGACAAAGAAAGGAAGCAGCACTGGGGGAAAGCAGTCTGGCACTAAGGAATATGTACAGTGGTGCCAGGAAGACTGCTATTTAGGACTTTATAAAGACTTCTGAATCAGACGGAAAGCACAGGTCCCAAACTCACAAGGCTTGCTATCGTATAGGAAATTCATTAGAAATTCATGGAAACATAAATTTAAAAGCTCTCAGGCATATATCCAATCACATTCAGCAGTAGGGAAATCATAGAATAAGAATTACTTCTAGGACAGGGTCCCCAATCCCCAGTTGATTTTTTGTATTTTTTTAAGTACAGACAGGGCTTTACCATGTTGTCCAGGCTAGTCTTGAACTCCTGGGCTCCAGAGATCCACCTGCCTTGGCCTCCCAAAGTGCCAGAACCATAAGCATGAGCCACCGCACCCCGCCTTATTTTTCTAGAATTTAGATCAGCTTCTACAATGAGCTCTTAGGCTTTTTGGCAAAAGAAACATAGATTTGTTCAAGGGGATGGAGCACTCACGAATGGGATTCGTTGCCGTTATAAAGGGTTTGATGGAGGGAGTTTGTCCCTTGGCTTTTCTCCCTGCTGCCCCATGAGAACACAGCGTTCCTCACCTCTGAAATATGCAGCATCAAGGCACCATCTGGAAAGCACAGAGCAGCCTTCACCAGACACCAAACCTATTCTTGGACTTCCCAGTCTCTAGAACTGTCAGAAAATAAATAAATTTCTCTTCTTTATAAATTAAAAAAAAAAAAAGAAAATGTGGACACTGCAGGTTTGAAATCAGTCAGTTCAGCATTTCTCTCCCTCCTCCTTCTGCTAAGGAAGGAAATGCCCTTCTGGCTTAGGGTTGAAGGTAACGTTGTCGCCTCAGAGGGAAGGTGTTTCATCCTCAGCTGGAATCTGCCCACACAGATACAGGCCCCGTCTTGTCTCCCGTTGTGGGCATCAATCCCCGCCGGCCTCGACTGAGTTGGAAGGTCCCCTTGGCCTCCAGGGCCTCTGTCTTCCTCATTCCAACCGAGATGCCCCTTTGGGTCTGGCTGCTACACCCCACTGGCCACTGTCTCTGGCCTTTTCTGCCCAGCTGCAGCAGGCAGCCCTGTGTACCCCTCTGCTGCCCTGCCCACCACACTGGCTATGTGCTGGCAGCGTCCCTCATTTCTCCACCATGCCAGGAAGGAAGCACAGATCCTTCTATGCACAGAATGGTGGAAGGGGTAGGAAACTTCCTCACCACACCCAGCTCACTCACTGACCCTCCAGCTCTGAACTCTTCATAAAGTTCCTGCGCCACCCCTCTACCTTTTTTTTTTTTTTTTTTTTTTGGTAAAAGATAATGTCAGTTTACTCTTAAAAAGTCTTCCATATCTATCACTGAGGCCAGGATCTTCATTCTTAAAGTTTAAAAGCTACTTTTCTTGCTGTCTGTGTCCCCAGCAGCCTCTCTCCTCTATTCTGGATTGTTCAAATCCAGGTTTCACCAGGAAAAGGCAGTGTGATTTTTTTTCAAAGGTGCATGTTTGTGTGTGGGAAAGGGCAGTGCCACAGACTTCAGGAGAAAGATACAGGTAGATGAATATTCCGCAACATCATTCCACTACACACTCTACAAATCCACACTAAGCATCTCGTATCCCCTGGCATACACTAGTGAAGAGAAACAGACAGGGTCTCCAAAGGAGATTCACATGGGTGGGAGTTGGGAGAGACACAGTTGACAAGAAAACAAATTCACGCGTTTTTATGGCTTGTGAGAAGAGCTGTGAAATAGGATGAAGAGTTCCCATCTATCCAGGGACCACCTTGTAAAGACTCGAAGGCTGCAGAGAGCTTGATTGGTATCAGGAACAAAACAGTCATACCCAGAATGGCAGAAACCAAGGGTGAGAAAGGGAGAAACACCGTGGCATTGGAGGAAGCAGTGCTCAGACCATGGCGATGAGAATGAGCTATTCTGAATGTGGTAGGGACCCACCACAGGAATTTAAACGCCAGAGTGGCATGATCGCATGCACATTTGTGAAAGGCAGCTTAGCTTCTGGAGGGAAGACAGAGTGGAGGGGCCTGGCAAAGGGCAGTTACAGAGTCCAGCAAGATAGATGTGATGGCTTGGACTAGGTGGCAGCGGAGAGGGAGACCAATGGGCACATTTTAGTAGGCGAAATGAAAAAATGAGGCACAGAAATTGGAGGGGTGAGGAATTACAAGTGACTCCAAGAGTCCAGGCTTGAGCAGCTGGGTTGGAGATGGCATTTTCCAAGACAGGGAAAACTGGCCAGGGTATGAAGGTGAGGGTCAATAGGAAATCTAGAGTTCTGTTTGGGGAAGATGATGTTTGAGATGCTGCCAAGACACCGGCTGGAGACCCCAGCTCAGCGTGCTCCCCACCCCATGCCTCCTACTGTTACTACCTCGTGCCTGTCATAGCAGGAGTGACAGAAGGCTCTGGGCACTAAACAAGAACAGACTATTTAGAACACTTCAAAAGATGATGAATGAATGGGTACCCACAAAGGGAGGGGCATACTGAGGGGAAAAGGGATGGTTCCACCAAAGCTGTAAGCATAGTTACCGTTGCCTTGATGACTGCATCACAGAGATATGCTAATAAGCATAGGAAGAGGCAGGTGCGGTGGCTTACACTTGTAATCCCAGCTACTTGGGAGGTTGAGGCAGGAGGATCCCTTGAGGCCTGAAGTTCAAGGCCAGGCTAGGCAACATAGTGAGATGCCATCTCAACAAAGTAAAATGAAGTAAGATAAAATGAAATAAAAACTAGCTGGTTGTGATGGTGCATGCCTGTAGTCCCAGTTACTCAAGAGGCTAATGCAGAGGATCACTTGACCCTGGGAGTTCAAGGCTGTAGATAGCTATGATGGTGTCAATGCATTCCCACCTGGGTGACAGAACAAGACCCTGCCTCAAAAAACACAAAACACCACCAAAAAACCACAGCATTTTGAGAGGCTGAGGTGGCAGCTTGCTTGAGCCCAAGAGTTCAAGATCAGTCTGAACAACATGGCAAAACCCTGTCTTTACAAAAGAGAAAAATTAGCTGGGAGTGGTGGTGTGCACCTGTAATCCCAGCTACCAGAGAGGCTGAGGTGGGAAGATCACCTGAGGCTGGAAGATGGAGGCCGCAGTGAGCCATGATCATACCACTCCACTCCAGTCTGGGTGACGGAGTGAGACCCTGTCTCAGAAACAAAACAAAAAAAAAAGAGTTTATAAATTACAGGACAAGAAGCTGGCATAGAGAGTCCATTGTTGGGTGAATTGCTATACAAAGGAGTTCTCCTAAGTCTGTGTCCTAGGTCTTTCACTCATGCACACAATTATTTGGGGACAATGGATTCTATCACTTCCCTCATGAGCCTTGGTTTCCTCTCCTTTCAAAATAAGTAGCTGGCAGAGATTCTGAACCTAGGGTCGTGGTCCCTCTAGCTGAGACCATGCCTTTTGGGAAGCTTCAGGAGATAGGGACTCCCCTCTCCGCAAATTATTTGCAAGAAATGTTTCCTGTATTTGCACATATACATGATTTTTCTCCGTGGATCAAGGTGTTTTCTAAAGACCTCCCCAACTCTGATATTCTTTAAGAGAATCATTCCATATTTGAATACTTAATTAAGAAACTCTAATTCTAAAAACTTTTCATAATGAAATTGTTAAAATTATCAACTTAATGATTATATATGTAAAAATATCAACATAATTTATGGATAAATCATTAGCATTAATGAGTTTAGCAATGTTGCCAGCAATCCATAAAAATAATTTGAATTTTCTAGATGCCTGTAATAAATAGCAAAAAAAAAAATACATAGTCTATAAAATAAACAAGAAATATATCAATTGCCTAGGAAAATAAATCTAAGACAAGTTGTACAAGACCTCTACCCTGAAAATGAAAAAGCATTACTGAGAAAATTAAAGAAGGCCTAAGTTAACTGTGGGGATTTGTGGCATGTTTATGGGCTGGGAGGAAGATTCCATGATGTAAAGATGCCAGTTCTTCCCCAGTTGAATGTCAAAGGCAACGTAATCCCAATCTAAATCCCAATAGGGTTTTTATGGACTTGAAGAAACTGATTGCTCTTCGTTTTCTTTCTCTTCCTTTTTCTCTTCTCCTTTCCTTCCTTGATTTCTGCATAATTTAGTCCAAAAGCTACTTAGGGTGGCGTGAGTAGGGTTGCATGGACAGGACCCTGGAGCTCGAGCAGGGTGAGGCGGCATCTACATGGCGGGAGGCTCAGTGCAGGGGCGGGGGCCCAGAGCGGAGAGTCAGCAGGAGTGAGGGGAGAGGGAGAGCCCAGGCGGGGACAGGAAGGCCCCTGCCTCTGCCCGTCCCAGCGCTGGTGCGGGGGCCTGAGCAGGGGAAGGTGGGCATGCACATCGCACAGGAGACAGAGTGCACGGAAGGAAGAGGGCACCCTCGTGGGGAAGCGTCCACCCTGGGGGCTTGGCACAGGTGGGATAAGGGGTGAAGCCACGCAGCAGGAAGCCTGGTGCAGGGTATTGGATCTAGGCAGGGGAGAAGGGCGTCCTGGGGGTTTCCTGTCTCCAGTGCCAGCCAGGACAACCTCGGCTCCTGGAGGAGCGGGCCTGGCATTGCTGTCAGCCTGAGGGGTGAGGAGGACATTCGGGTGGCATGGGGGTTGCCCAGCCCTGTGCCCAAGTGAAGTAAGGAATACAAGCTCGAGGAGGAGGAAGGGGACTGCCAGTGACAGTGGGAGACTTATTATTTACTGCAGGATTAATCTAACCTAATTAATTAATTAAGAATAACGGAGATGGGTTTCTCACTGTCAGAGAAGGGAGTTACAAATATGTAAAGGGGAATCTGGAACAAGCCCCCTGGTACTGAATTGCCATGAAAAATATGGATGTGAACTCATTGTTTTCCATATACAACCACAGACATGCAGACACAGACATAGAAACTGGGACAACCAGAGCCCGGAATTTAGTGCTTGCTGCTATTGGAGTGTCCTCACTTCCAAAAGCTCCCAGACGACAGAGCTTGACAATACGTGCACATGCAGACACACAGCACCCACGGTTACGTCCATATTTCCTTCTATATTCAACCAAACCTGGGACGATCTGAGCATCAAAATAAATAACATAGTAACAAATTACAGCCCATTGAGTAAAATGGGAAGTGGTCAGTCCTAAAACTGATACATAAATTAATTAATGAACATTATGTATTGTACGCATGTATTTAAATATCCTTTTTTTCTTTTTTGAGATGGAGTTTCACTCTTGTCCCCAGGCTGGGGTGCAATGGCATGATCTCAACTCACTACAACCTCTACCTCCTGGGTTCAAGCAAGTCTCCCGCCTCCCAAGTAGCTGGGACTACAGGAGCACGCCACCGTGCCTGGCTAATTTTTGTGTTTTTAGTAGAGACGGGGTTTTACCATGTTGGCCAGGCTGGTCTTGAACTCCTGACCTCAGGTGATAGACCCACCTTTGCCTCCTAAAGTGCTGGGATTACAGGCATGAGCCACAGTGCCTGGCCAAAATATCACTCTTTATCCATCCTATAAATATGTGCATTAATTATGTGTCAACTAAAAAGGAAAAAAAAATGAACACATGGAAAATGTATAGTGATAGAGGGTATTCTGGTAATCTCACTATACCATCTTCAAGAATACTTACTCCAAAGTGGAAATACTCTCCACTGTATCTTTACCATGGGGAAGCTGGCAGGTGCCACCTTAATCAAATGTCCAAAGTTAGTATGACTGATAATAGAACAGATCAAAAGCCTGTGCCGCTTGAGAACGTGCGTGAACACAGCATCGCCTCTGTGATATTTCTACCAAAGACGTATGGCCTGAATCTAATAATGATCAAACGCCAACCAACCCAGACCGTGGGACATTCTACAAAGTAACTGCCTGATCCAGGGAGGCAGAGGTTGCATCGAGCTGAGATCGCCCACTGTACTTCAGCCTGGGCAGCAGAGCGAGACTACATCTCAAAAAAAAAAAAAATTGATGTTCTTTACATGTAAGAAGAGATGTTCCTGACATGAAGCAATAGTACCCTTTACAGCACTTTTTCTCCTGGTGTGGACTACTGGCAGGATTACCCCAGGTTGTCATTTAAAATACAGATGACAAGATTCCACCGTCACAGGTTTCAAGTCAGTAGGTTTGGGATGTGGCCTGGGAATCTGAAGCTTTCTCAAGCTCTTCAGGAGCGTCTTACATGGGCCAAAGCTGGTGGCTCACTGACAGGGACTGAACGGAGCTGCTTCCTGTGAGAGCTGATTCATCCATTATCCACAGGAACTCCTGCACACCGCGGTGATACCAAGCACTGCCTCCACATTCCTGCAGACTAGCAATTTCTCATGTGTTTATTCTAATAAAGTTCCAGTGTAAAGAATCATCTCATGGAGTTGAGATGCTGGGATTTCACTGATCATTCGCATCTCTTTCTGGAGCGAAGACGAGAAATGGAGAGGCCCTCAAGAGCTTTAGGTGTAAGATTGACCTTGGTGATAGCTCTCGGTATTTAAGGGACCTTTAGAGAATCTCTTGGTAGCTCTGGAGTGTCTCTGGAACTATGCACACACATGCAGTTGGTACATGGTTTTGGAGGGTCACCCATCCATGAACAACATCCTGGGAATTTAGAAACTGACAGTTAGGGACCTCTGCTGTGGGAGACTCAAAGCCCATTCTTGGTGTGACTGTTCCTGTAGAAGCCAGTAAGACCTGGAGGTTTCCGTGAGAGGGCAGTTTGTGCTGCAACTACTGTCGTTGCTGATCTGTGTTGGCTCCCTCAAAACCAACAGAAGCTACAAAGGGAAGTCACAAGAGCCACGTTCTAGTTCTACTCCCAACAACGAAGGGGACTGGTTTCTGCTTCTTCTTATCTGTGCCATTTTCTTCTCTTGAGAAGTGGCATTTCCTCCCACCCCCCCCCCCCCCCCCCCCCCCCCCCCCCCCCCCCCCACACACCCCCAACCACACACACACAAACCCAAAACCCCCAAAAACAAACAAAAAAAAAACAAACACAAACAAAAAAAAAAAAAAAAAAAAAAAAAAAAAAAAAAAAATAAAAAAAAAAAAAAAAAAAAAATAAAAAAATAAATAAAAA
>CAUYLG010061820.1:0-19851 GCA_963573385.1 Cacajao melanocephalus
TTGCTGCCTTCCTCCCCTTCACCTATATCTGGCATTTCTCCCCATGCTATCTCTCCCCAGCTTCATATGTAATTCCCATTTGTCTTTCTAGTTGAGACAGCATAGTTAGAGGGGCTGGAGTTGGGCCTTTCTCTGCTCTCCAGTCAGTTAGCTCTGATAAAATCCCAGCAGGTTAATCCCTGGTTAAGTAGTTTATTCTGACTGCAGACCTGCTTAAGAAAATGGAATGCTCTGGTGTATTTCAAAATTGTTTATTTCTTCTTCCCCTAAAGGAAGCACAAGGGGATTCTCCTTTTAAAATCATTGTAAGAGTTCGATCAACTCCAGAAAACAAAACTCACAAAAATGTGCCTCCCTACCATGTATGAGCCTGGAGTTTTTAATCTCTCAGACTTGTTCATGCTTAGCCTCCAACAATTTGTTCATTGCACTTCAGGTTTTCCTACCCAGGCACCTGGTTCCCATTGAGTTTTTTCTTTGTGTTTTTGTTCCAGTACACTGTGATTCGTCATAGTCTTCTACTTGTCTTCCTAATTTAGGGGGTGGTGGTTTGCCCTGTGACCTTATTTTTCTGAGGATTCTAAGAAGAGTTATTGATTTTTCAGTTTGTGCAGCTTTTTGCATGTTAGGATAGAGTAACAACTTCCAAGCTTCTTATGCACTGTTCAAGAAACCAGAAGTCCTCAAAAAGTATTTATAAACTAATGTTTTTCTAGATAGAAATATAATGTATTCATTTTTATGTATTTATATATATTATATTATAATATATTATTATATATTATATTATATTTAATATATTATAATATATTATATTATATTAAATATATTATATATAATATATTATATATAATATTATATATAATACATAAAATGTGCTGAATATATATATTCCGTGAGTAAATGTGCTGAATATATATTCCGTGAGTAAAAATATAATATAAAAAAATATAAAAATAGCTAATTTACTGAATACTTTCTATGTAATATGTATATATACAAACACACACATAAAATAGTTTATTATATTTGTGTGTTTAAAAATGAGTTTTCAGTTAATTGACTGAGAACTTTCCTTTCATTGTGAAGTAGTAAACAAAGTCACCTACTGAAAATAGACAGTGAAGGTGGAGCCAGAAGTTTGAACATACTTAAGTAATTTTGAATTAAGCCATATGGTCTAAAAGCTGCCTATGAAAATCATGGAAATTATGCCAGAGAATTCATTTGTGAAGGGAGGCAATTTACTTTGTATTGGCAATGATCTGTACATCTTTCATCAATACCAAAAACTCTAGTTTTTGTGACAAATAATTTAGAAATAATTCATTTTGATTTCCAACCATTTTAATGCATTTCATTTGCTTTTAATTGAGATAATCCATTATTATTTACATCAAAAACATTCATAAGTAAGTTGAAATTGATCATACATATAAAGTATTATATACTTTTTTGAAAAATAAAATTTTGAGCTTTTTTAAAAAAATTGAGACAGGCCCTCACTTTGTCACCTAGGCTGGAGCGTAATGGTGCCATCATGGCTCACTGCAATCCCTACTTCTCAGGTTCAAGCCATCTTCCCAACACATCTTCCCAATTAGCTAGAACTACAGGGACATGTCACCACACTCAGCTAATCTTTTAATTATGTTTTGTAGTGAAGGGGCCCCACTATGTTGTCCAGCCTGGGTTCAAGCAAACCCCTCACTTGGCTTCCCAAAGTGCTGGGATTTCAGGTATAAGCAGCCATGCCCAGCAAATTTTAGGCTTTTATTAAAAAAATTTCCGGAGGAGTATATCAAGACTTTTCATAATATATTTCAGAATATATTTTTCATAATATATTAGGGTAATTTGTGAGTAAAAATTTTCAATTTGTAATAATATATTATAGCAAAGTCAGTGTATCTTGGTTTCAGCCTAGTTTTAATAATCAAGTCTAAGTCTTAAATATAATGTATTTTTAGCTAATTGCTCTTTTAGAAACAGGTATTTGTAATTTTTTTTCTGCAGCAAAGAATCAATAGTTTTTTGTCGTAGATACATGAGCTTCTCTTGTATAGTTGTCAAAAAAAAAAAAAGTCAAATTACAATGAATGTTCAAACTTTTATAAAGATAAAATATTGACTGGGCATGGTGGCTCATGCCTGTAGTCCTAGCACTTTGGGAGGCCATGGTGGGCCGATCACGAGGTCAGGAGATTGAGATCATCCTGGCCAACATGGTGAAACCCGATATAGTCATCTACCATAGGATGTTGTTTTATTCAGCAACAGATTGTATATATGACAATAGTCCCATAAGATTAGAATACCATGGTTTTACTATATACTTTCTGTGTTTAGACATGTCTAACTACATAAGTAGCTATCATTGTGTTACAGTTACCTCCAGTATAGTACAGTAACATGCTATGCAGATGTGTATTCTAGGAGCAACAGAGTATACCATATAACCTAGGTATGTAGTAGGTTATACCATCTAGGTTTATATAAGTACCCTATGTGACACATTTCTCAGAATGCATTCTCATCATTAAGCAAAACGTGACTGTGTGTTTTTTGTGTGTATGATATTTATTGCTTTAATAAAGCATTAATATAGTTTTTTAATTTAGACTTTCATTTTCTGGCATGTAACATTTTTATTAAAAATAAAAATACAATAATACAAATGCTTTCGATATACTAAAAGGCTAGGTTAAATTAGGTTTTTAATAGAATCAGTTTATTTTAATTTAAATTATAGCAGAATGTAAAATCCTTATAATTAAAGGAAAATATTTGTGCTACCTTCAATCAACAAAAGTTTGTGTGTGTACTTCAAATATTTATATAGCTTATCCTTTTGCATAAAATGTTTAAAGCATTTATGTCAAAGCTTTAAATATTCTTATTGGATTAATTAAGAACAAGGATCTCATCCAAACATATGTATTTATTATACTATCCAAACTGTATTACTCACAGTAATGCTCTAGGTTTTTTCCCAAGTGATGAGGATTTGGCATTTCTCTCAACAGTAAGAGAAAGCTCACAAGATATTGGTAAATGTATAACAAATGAAATAGAATAAATACAGTGATATATGTCAAATACATGGTTTACATAGAAATTCAGAAAATTTTTAAAAATCTAGTAGATATAAGTTATTTGAGGAATGAGGCTATTCTTGCCCTCAATATATCCTTAGGTCTTAGCATAATATCAAGCATACATAGGCATATGATAAATACATAATAAAATTAGCGAAATAATAGTGAGACAATAAGGCAAAGATTGGCCTTATTTTCTGCATTAAGAAAGGCTAGCAAGTAGGTAGAGCAGCAGCAGTTATACAATCATAATTTTGCTTTATACAAATTCACATTAAGAAAATAGCTTTCAGAAATACATGGTGAATATAAGTAGAGACTGTCTATATTATGGTGGTCTTCTAATTTATACTTAAGGTTTAAATTTAGTCATACTTCCATTATAGCAGAGTTTATATTATGATTCTATTCCACTAACTTCTAATAAAAACATATTAATGAATTATACCCACAGGTTAGAAAAAATATCACATTTTTTAATTCTAATTTTCACATAGAGTTTAGGAAAAAAAGTCAGATTTCCATATTATTGCTATTTCTGCATAAAAGGTAAATATTACAGATGTCAATAAAAACATGTATTTTCCTCCAGATATCCAAGATGAGAACGCAACATGGTAGAAAAAGAGAACTATTAACTGCAAAAGGCAATACATTTTTTAAAATTTATTTTTAATTTTCATGACTACATAGCACTTGTATATATAAATAGGGTGCATGTGATACTTTGATACAAGACACATTGTGTAATGAACAAATCTGGATAAGTGAGACAATTTTTAACCTTAAAAATCACACATATTAAGTTATATATTTGAAAAGTTTATGTTGGGTATATATTAAATAAATGTTATTAAATTGCCTTTAACATGTTTGACTCTAGTAGAATGAAGACTGAATTGAGTAGATTACTCTACTAACTACTCATGTAAACTCTGAAAACTCTTACAAATGTTTTATGCCTCAATATCCTACACTGAAACAAACAAGCGTGGAGTAGACTGTCTTAAGTCTCTTAGGCTTTATGAACCAGATTCACCCAGTCCATAAACTGTTCTTCACTGTTAAGAACAATGCCTTTGGAAGGTGCATTAACTCTTTCAGGCTAATTAGTTTAATTTACATGTAAAGCATAACTTTATATGCAGAGATATTTGGCTTCACTGAATTCCAATTATTTCCCTTTATGCTATGGTAGTTAGCTTCCAGTAAATTTTTGGCCTTTCTTTTTGTTGTCAAATTGGAGCTAAACTAAAGACACGTAGAAAATAAGATGAACCATTTGTAGAGAAGTCATTTCATGGCCACTAATCAAGTGACCGTTCCATAATGTATTATCTAAATTTTCATTGCATTGATGACTACGGTATTCCAATAGAAAAAGAATAGAAATTGATTATTCCAGATTTTTAACTCCAGATATACATATAATCCTAAACTTTTAGTCAATACTTAATCTGGAGAAAACCCAAGGTTACCTCTGTGTGACCTTATCTAATTTTTGCATGATTTCATGACATGAAGTATCCAGTCTTTCCAGAGGGCTATCCATTTTATTAATCTATTCAAAAAACGAATACTTAATTTTGGTCAAAGAACATAACATATAAATTTCAATCTGTTGAAATTTATTGACCTACAGCATAGCATGTGTGAAATAAATATACATTCAGCAGTTTGAAATTATATATTTGTTTAATTATTATTATACTTTAAGTTCTGGAGTACATGTGTAGGACATGCAGGTTTGTTACATAGGTATAGATGTGCAATAGTGGTTTGCTGCACCCATAAACCCATCATCTATATTAGATATTCTCCTAATGCTCTCCCTCCTCTAGCTCCCCACCCACTGACAGGCCCTGGTGTGTGATGTTACCCTCCCTGTATCCATGTGTTTTCATTGCTCAGCTCCCACTTATGAGTGAGAACCTGTGGTGTTTGATTTTCTATTCTTGCGTTAGTTTGCTGAGATTGATGGTTTCTAGTTTCATACATGTCCCCACAAAGAACATGAACACATTCTTTTTTATGGCTGCGTAGTATTCCATAGTGTATATGTGCCACATTTTCTTTATCCAGTTTATTCCTGATGGGCATTTGAGTTGGTACCAAGTCTTTACTATTGTGAATAGTGCTGCAATAAACATATTGCATGTGTCTTAATAGTACAATAATTTACAATCCTTTGGGTATATACCCAGTAATGCAATTGCTGGGTCAAATGGTATTTCTGGTTCTAGATCCTTGAGGAATCACCACGCTGTCTTCTACAATGGCTGGACTAATTTACCACTCCCACCAAAGCATTCCCATTTCTCTGCATCCTCTCCAGCATCTGTTGTTTCCTGACTTTTAAAGATCACCATTCTAACTGGTGTGAGATGGTATCTCACTGTGGTTTTGATTCGCATTTCTTTAATGATCAGTGGTAATAAGCATTTTCTCATGTGTTTGTTGGCTGCATAAATGTCTTCTATTGAGAAGTGCCTGTTCATATGCTTTGCCCACTTTTTAATGGGGTTGTTTGTTTTTATAGTTTCTGGATATTAGCCCTTGTCAGATGGATAGATTGCAAAATTTTTCTCCCATTCTGTAGGTTGCCTGTTCACTCTGATGATAATTTCTTTTGCTGTGTAGAATTTCTTTAGTTAAATTAGATCATATTTGTCAATTTTGGCTTTTGTTGCCATTGCTTTTGGTGACCGAGGGCATCCTTGTCTTGTGCCAAAGGGAATGCTTCCAGTTTTTGCCCATTCAATATGATATTGGCTGTCCATTTGTCATAATAGCTCTTATTATTTTGAGATTCATTCCATCAATACCTAGTTTATTGAGAGTTTTTAGATTAAAGAGGTGTTGAATTATTTCAAAGGCCTTTTCTGCATCTGTTGAGTTAATCACATGGTTTTGGTTGTTGGTTCTGTTTATATGATGGATTATGTTTATTGATTTACATGTGTTGAACCAGCCTTGCATCCCAGGGATGAAGCCAGCTTGACTGTGATGGATACACTTTTTGATGTGCTGCTGGATTTGGTTTACCAGTATTTTATCGAGGATTTTCATTGATACTCGTCATGGATACTGGCGTGAAACTTTCTTTTTTTGCTGTGTCTCTGCCAGACTTCGGTGTCAGGATGATGCTAGCCTCATAAAATGAGTTAGGGAGGATTCCCTCTTTTTCTATTGTTTAGAATAGTTTCAGAAAGAATGATACCAGCTCCTCTTTGTACTTCTGGTAGAATTCAGCTGTGAATCCGTCTGGTCCTGGACTTTCCTGATTGGTAGCCTATTAATTACTGTCTCAATTTCACACCTTGTTATTGGTCTATTCAGGGATTCAACTTCTTACTGGTTTAGACTTGGGAGGGTGTATGTGTCCAGTAATTTATCCATTTCTTCTAGATTTTCTAGTTTATTGGCATAGAGATGTTTATCGTATTCTCTCATGGTAGTTTGTATTTCTGTGGGATCAGTGTTAATATTCCCTTTATCATTTTTTATTGCATCTATGTTATTCTTCTCTCTTTTCTTCTTTATTAGTCTGGCTAGTGGTCTATTTTGTCAATCTTTTCAAAAAACCAGCTCCTGGATTTTTTTTTTTTTTTATTTTTTGAAGGGTGTTTTGTGTCTCCATCTTCTTCAGTTCTGCTCTGATCTTAGTTATTTTTGTCTTCTGCTAGCCTTTGAATTTGTTTACTCTTTCTTCTCTAGTTCTTTAAATTGTATGTTCTTTGAATGTCATTAGCCTATTGTGGTGTAACTGGTCCAATTGTCCCATAGTACTGATATTTATGGTTTCTTCAGATAAACATAGAAATTGATCCTCCCAGTCTTAAAACTTAAGAAAATTACATTTGTCTTATCTGAGTTCTTTTCTCAGGAAACAAACCATCAGGGCTCTCAGATGTCATCAAGGAGCTCAAACTTACCAGATCCTCACCCACTTCTGGACAATCAGATGCCATATCCTTCACCCATTATGATTGCCTAACTGACCTTCTGCTTCCTGTTGAAAAATTTATCTTTCTTACTCCTCCCTAATCCCTGTCTTCTCACTCATGGTTACATTTACTCCCTGTTTTATAAACCCCTAATTTTAGTCATTCAGGGAATTGGTGACAGATCAAACTCCTCAGCTGCACCACCCAATTAAAGCATCTTCCCTGATAATACCTATTGTTTCAGTGATTGGCTTTCTGTGTGCTGAGCAGCAGGACCTAGATCAAACCTCTAGAGTTTTGGTAACAGTGCTTGTCTTTGTCAATCACATCTGTATTTATCAAATTTTGAGAAATATTTAAATCTTTGTCTAAGACTTACTTTTTTTCTTTGTTGATTTATCAAATTTTTTAGAAATATTTAAATCTTTGTCTAAGACTTATGGGTTTGTTTCTTCCTTTCTGTTGATGTTTCCTTTAAAATTTTTGAAAATCTCTATTTTGGTGCATACATATATATATATATTAGTTATGTTTTCCTAATATATTTACTCTTTTATTTATTTTTATTTTTTTTATTGTACTTTGGGCTCTGGGGTACATGTGTGCATCCTGCATCCTGCAGGATTGTTGCATAGGTACATACATGTCATGGTGGTTTTCTGTCTCCATTCCCCCATGACACCCCATTGCCTAAATCACGCATTTCTCCTGGTGTTATCCCTCCCCATCCTCCCCACCCCCCACTTGCTGTCCTTCCCCTCCCCTCCTCTCCACTCCCCAACCTAGCCCAGTGAGTGTTGTTCCCTTCCCTGTGCCCAAGTGTTCTCATTGTTCATCATCCACCTATGAGTGAAAACATGTGGTGTTTGGTTTTCTGTTCTTGTGTCAGTTTGCAGAGAATGATAGTTTCTAGATTCATCTATGTCTTTACAAAGGACACAAACTCGTCATTTTTCATGGCTGCATAATATCACATGGTGTATATGTGCCACATTTTCTTTGTTCAGTCTATCATTGATGGGCATTTGGTTTGGTTCCAGGTCTTTGCTATTATAAGAAGTGCCACAATGAACATATAAGTACATGTGTCTTTATAATAGAATGATTTATAATCCTTTAGGTATACACCCAGTAATGGGATTGCTGGGTCAACTGGAATTTCAATTTGTAGATCCTTGAGGAATCGCCACACTGTCTTCCACAATGGTTGAACTAATTTACACTGCAACCAATAGTGTAAAAGCATTCCTATTTTTCCACATCCTCTCCAGCATCCATTGTCTCCAGATTTTTTAATAATCGCCATTCTAACTGGTGTGACAGTATCTCAACATGGTTTCGATTTGCATTTCTCTAATGACCAATGGTGATGAGCATTTTTTCATAAGTTGGTTGGCCCCGTATATGTCTTCTTTTGAAAAGTGTCTGTTCATATCCTTTGCCTACTTTTGAATGTTTTTTTTTTCTTGTAAATCTGCTTTAGTTCTTTGTAGATTCTGGATATTAGCCCTTTGTCAGATGGGTAAATCACAAAATATTTTCCCATTCTGTTGGTTGCTGTTTCACTGTAATGATTGTTTCTTTTGCTGTGCAGAAGTTCTTCAGTTTATTTAGATCCCATTTGTCCATTTTGGCTTTTGTTGCCATTGCTTTTGGTGTTTTACTCATGAAGTCCTTGCCTGTGCCTATGTCCTAAATAGTGTTGCCTAGGTTTTCTTCTAGGATTTTTATGGTGTTAGTTCTTATGTTTAAATCTTTAATCCATCTGGAGTTAATTTTTGTATAAGGATAATTTTTGTATAAGGAGTTAATTTTTGAATGAGGAAGGGGTCCAGTTTCAGCTTCCTGTATATGGTGAGCCAGTTTTCCCAACACCATTTATTAAACAGGAAATCCTTTCCCCATTGCTTGTTTTTGTCAGGTTTGTCAAAGATCAGATGGTTGTAGATGTGTGGCATTGTTTCCAAGGCTTCTGTTCTTTTCCATTGGCCTATATGTCTATTTTGGTACCAGTACCATGCTGTTTCGATTACTGTAGCCTTGTAGTGTAGTTTGAAGTCAGGTAGTGTGATGCCTCCATCTTTGTTTTTTTTGCTTAGGATTGTCTTAGTTATGTGGGCTCTCTTTTGGTTCCATATGAAGTCTAAAGTGTTTTTTTCCAGTTCTGAGAAGAAGGTCAATGGTAGCTTGATGGGGATAGCATTGAATCTATAAATTACTTTGGGCAGTATGGCTATTTTTACAATATTGATTCTTCCTAACCATGAGCATGGAATGTTTTTCCATCTGTTTCTGTCCTCTCTTAATTCCTTGATCAGTGGTTTGCAGCTCTCCTTAAAGAGATCTTTTACATACTTTGTTAGTTGTATTCCTAGGTATTTTATTCTCTTTGTAGCAATTGTAAATGGGAGTTCACTCATGATTTGGCTTTCTGTCTGTTGGTAGTGTTTAGAAATGCTTGTGATTTCTGCACAATGATTTTTTATCCTGAGACTTTGCCAAAATTGCTTATCAGCTAAAGGACGTTTTGGGCTGAGATGATGGGTTCTTGCACTAGACAAGGATGTCCTCTCTCACCACTCTTACTCAACATAGTTTTGGAAGTTCTAGCCAGGGCAATTAGGCAAGAAAAAGAAATTAAGGGCATTCAATTAGGAAGAAGAAGTCAAATTTTCCCTATTTGCAGACAACATGATTGTATATATATTTACCCTTTTATTAAAGTGTTGCTATATAATTTTCTTGAAGCCAATTTTATTAGACTAGGACATAATCATTCAAGATTTTTGTTTTTTGTCCCACAGTAGTTCCTTTTTATCTTTTTAACTTATTTGTTGCATTGACTGAACCTGTTTCCTTCTGTTAGTATCATGTAGTTGATCTTGCAAATTTGGACAATCACTAATTTTCACATGATTATTCAAATATTTGTTTATTTTCTCTAATTTTGCTACTTTTCCCATAAGTCTAGGTTCTTTTTGTATCTTTCTGCTTCTAATTTTCTGTCTCAGTGCTTAATTTAAAAATTATTAAATCAAGGCCAAGTGTGATGACTCATCCTGTAATCCCAGTAATTAGGGAGGCTGAGCTAGGCAGATTGCTTGAGCTCAGGAGTTTGAGACCATCCTGGGCAACATAGTGAGATCCCATTTCTACAACATATACAAAAATTAGGCAAGCATAATGGCACGTGCCTATCATCTCAGCTTCCCAGGAGGCTGAAGAAGGAGGATCATTTGAGCCCAGAAGGCAGAGGTTGTAGTGAGCCAAGATCATGCCAAGATACTTCAGCCTGAGTGCTAGAGTGAGAATCTATGTTGAAAAATATGTAGATATATACATAGAGAAAATTCCATTTTTACTGTTTACAGTATTTCTCATGATTCTTTGAATATATTTATGTATTTATATATGTAATTATTATCTTATTGAATATTCTAGGCTTTATTTCTATACATTTTAACCTATCACAATTTGACTAGAAGCTACATTTTACTACTTCCAATAAAATAAATATACCTAATATTGTGTTAGTTACATCTACCACCTGCTTGATGTTATTGCTGTCATATGTATTACAAATGAAGATATCATAAATCTTTAATACATCTATAGTAATATATTGGTAATTTAGATAGTCTAATATCTCATTTAGTCTTCTTTATTTCTACCTATGGGTCTAATTTATCATCATGTGCCACAAATTTTTAACCTAAAGACTTTCGCTTAGTATTTCTTGTAGTGATAATTTGCCAGTAATGAGTTATCTGTTTTTACTTATCTCAGATTTTATCTTCCTTTTAAATTTTGTTATAGATATACGCTCTGACTTAGATTTTTTACAAACTCTAAAGAGTTGTTCCATCTACTTCCCCCTCCAATTCTGATGAAACTAACAACTATTCATTTTCCTCTGTTTCTGTACAAAAAGGGATTTTAAGCTGATGCTTTCATCATTTTCTCTTTAGCTTCAGATTTTAGCAGTGTCATTATGACATATTCAGTGTGGTTTTACTTGTATTTATTCTGCATAGAGTTTGTTGTGTTTCTTATAATTGTTTGTAATAATATTCACCAAATTTTGGAAGTTATTGTTTTTTTTTTTTAGACAGAGTCTTGCTCTATTGCCAGGCTGGAGTGCAGTGGCAATCCCAGCTCACTGCAACTTCTGTTTTCCAGTTTCAAGCAATTCTCCTGCCTCAGCCTCCCAATAGCTGGGACTATAGGCACACACTATAGGTGGAAATTTTATCTCTCCAAGTCAGACAGTCATTAACGAAAGCCCTAAGTTCAAAATTTTATTTACAGCTATGCTTTATGACAAAATTTTAATTATAGTTATTCTCTAAGACAGAATATTTAAATATAAACACATTGATTTTATAAAGACAGTGTTGCTTATATTACCTAAAATGTCTACATAATATTTGGAAGAGCAATTTCTTGTGTCAACTATCAATAATTATTGAAATTATTTGCTGATTTTAACTCATTCACCACCTTTACCTTTAAACTTTTTAATAGATTTATTTTTTCGTGTTTGTAATAAAAGTTAAGGTTTATTTTTATAGGGCATAATATTACAAACAATACTATCACAATTGCTATTATTAGTATTCAGGATGGATAAAAATTTCATTAGATTTTAAAAAAGAAAAACTTGTTTAGCTTAAGGTATAGTATAAAAAGTTCTTTGAAAATAGCATTTGAAAGCTAATTAATAAGGCAAATGTTCCATGGCAAAGGAAACACACCAATGCCATTAAAAATAAAGAACAATACTATTAATGTATCAAAGTTGAAATAAAAATGCAGAGATGAAACTCTAAATTTAAAATGTTTTATTTGGGAAGCAAGAATTGTAATTCAGAGCATACACACACAGACTGGGTGTATGCTTTGTCTGAAGAATGAAGTGAAAATTAGTGGTATTATAAAAAAGGAAATGTTATGAGAAGAGAGATGTCATATATAGCTCTTTCTGCAAGTTAATTGACACTAGTAAAGTTTTGAACAGGCAAGTTCTGAAGGTAAGTGACAGTGTTACCAGGAATTCTGTGTTGGAATGAATCCTTTAACTGAGGAGGTCAAAAGAGCCAGAGCTCTGGACCAGCAATCAGGGTTCTTAGGACAGTGAGCAAAGAATTGCAAACTAGCACCAAAAAGCACAGTAAGACACTCAGAGAGAGACTGGGCTGATTTCTGCAAAGTGAAATCAGCACCTCTTTGTAAAGCTTAAGGTGCTTTTATTGGGTTTGTGGGAAGGAGTTGAGGGTTGGGCTGCCTTTGAGTGACATCATGGTGTCATTTGATTTGCTCTATAACTGAAGTTAAACTGTGTATGTTCTTACCCATAACTCATACAGAAAAGCTTACTTCCTGGAGTGGAGGGTAAAACCACATGTAAATTTTACTATAATGATGGTATGATAAGGTTAGGGTGACATTGAGGACACCATTATATGTTACTGCGCATGCACCACTTTAGGGAATTTCCATCTGTGCCCCAGTTTCTCTTTCTTTATGGTGTCCTTGCCACAAACTTTACCACAAATTCCGTCCCTTAGAGTGGCGTTAGGGTGGTCTTGAAGATGAACTCAGGCAGGCTAGAGGTGACTTTAGTGACAGGCTTTTTGCTCTCCTCTTCAGACCCTTCCCAGCTGCTAATGTCTGTCTACCTAACAGCAGAGGTAGGTCAAACCACTCCTGGAATCCAGCAGGTTGTTTCAGCAGCTAATCGTTAAAACTGGTTTCAGGTTAGAACAGGAAGTTTCAGCAGCCAACCTGCAGAGAATCACATTCTTGGGTCAAGGTTGTCTGCCCTGGGTGCTTTTTCCCCCTGGCTTCTCAAGGTTTTTTTAGGTGAGTATGACAAGAATGACCCATTTTTTCCTATTGCTTTCACAGACAGAAGGATAAAGTAGCAAATTGCATGGGACACATTTTAAAATCATATAGTAAATAATATGGTGCAAAGGATAAATTATATTCTAGACAAAAAATTAAATAGCCTATCACTATTTAAAATGTTAGAGATGATATGCTTTGAAAGAAATATATTCCAAGATAAATATAAATATTACATAACAAATAAAATACTAAAAATTCTTTTTAGTATTTGATATTTTTATTGCCAGTATATTGTACTAGCTCTCAAGAAAATGCGTTGATAGTTTCAACAAATTTTACTGTTTTTTATTGCCAGGACATTATACTAGCTCTCAAGAAAATGTATTAATAGTTTCAATAAATTTTTAATCTAGGGCTGTACATCCACAAATCTGATGTGTGTCAAAATGTTTTCTGATGTATCTCCTTTGTACAACTCCTTTGTCTTTATGATGTCATAATTATCCAAATATTAGCATCACCATAGTATTAAATAGTGTTCTTTTTCTCAGATGATGGTCATGTCAGGAAAAAGACAACATATACACACACTGGTACCTACCTCAAAAATTACTAAAATATCTCGGTATATGGACATGTGCCTCATTCTCAGAAATGTCAATATACCATTACATAATATGACCATTACAATATATGTAATGATGCCTGCATTAATCACATATATTTCTAATATTTTCCTTGTGCAAATAGTAATGCTGCCTTAGACATTTATATATGTCTTTGTACCCTTTTAAGAAAATGTCACGTTACAAATTTCTTAATACAATATTGATATAGGATTGATAAATGCAAGGCATAAACATTCTTATTTTGAGAGCTATTTAAATTGCCCCTATTACTCACATGAAAAGAGAAACCATTTTCCTCATTCTCTTAAACATCAAACTTAATAAAATTATTATTTCCTATACACATGAAAGTAAGAAAATATATTTTTTGGAATTTTCTCTCAATGTATAATTCCGAGTTGAAGTTAAACTCATTTTTATTTTCCTCGACTTTGGATATTTCTTTATCTGTAGATTCCCTGTTTATACCTGCTTGCTTGTGTTGCTTATTATAACTATTTATTGATACTATTAGCATTGGATATAAATATTTTTTCAACTCTTTTCTTTGTCATTTACTTTATTTATAGCTGTCTCTCATTGTAGAGCAATGTTAACTTTTTCCCTAGTTAAATTTGTCAACATTTTCCTTGCAGCTGGGCCAGGACTAAGGGCAGCAGAAACATCTGTGGTTTAATGAAGTCGAAAGCTGAGAGCTGTGTGTTATTATTATGAGGAGAGTGGCAGGCAAAACTTAGATAAATGTGCAGGAAATAATTTTAACTGAACAGTAATTTTTAGGGTCAGAATTGCTAGGGGCAGTAGAAATTTCTCGCCTGGCTCTAGAAATCTAATGAGAGGAGGCAAGCTTCTCGAAAGCAATGTGAACATTTCCTGCGATTAAAAAATTAAAAAAAGAAGGATGAGAGTGAAAACAAACATGGTGGATATTATTAAGGTGCAAGTTGTGAACACATTACATCAGCTGTCAAGATATCTAAAATACATTGACTTAGTTAATGATTATTTTATCTCTATGCTCATTCAACAGAGTATGTAATCAAATACCTATGTCTTCTAAAACAAATTTGGGAACAACACTTGCATACAATTTTAAAGCCTGCTTATTTTCAATAATCAATGAATTGTGAAGTATTAATACTGTTACTAAGCATGTTTTTTTTTTAACTTAGAATGTACTTTTTTTGAGTCTTTAAAATTCCAGCATATTATAAGGATTACAACTTTTCTAATTTCGATATTTCATTTATAGTAAACTTTATAATGTTCCATTTATTGCTAGCTTATAAGTATATATTATAAACAAAAAAATAATTTGATTGTAAATATTCCATCAAAATGAGGCTATATATAAAAATTTGCTGGGTGTGGTGTAGACAGGAAACTTAAGATATGAAATATTTACACGTATACCTGAAATTAGATCAGGTAAAACATGTCTTAACTAATATCCCACTAGAAAGCTGATTGAGATAAAGAGAAGGTTTCTCTATTGCCAATTCTGTTCAGGATTTATTTTAGTTCTAATAAAAAAATTCAGTTAGGTAAGAATTTAATAACCTTCATCTAGTAGAAAAATCACATATGTAGTAAATATTTGAATTGAATTTGAAACATGGTCCACCTTACCATGCTTTGAAAGAATTCACAGTTCAGATTGTTAACATTATTTCTATGAATTTACCATGCAGCCTATTGTGAATTAGACAAAGAAAGATAGTCTATTCCTGTGAATGCTTTTGGGCTTTATTTGCTTGCAAAGTAGAATTCTATATGTTGTGCAATGTTTGTACTTGCTTTCATTTAAAATGTGAGTCAGTACTCTTTGAGAGATGAGATCAAAGTGAATACATCCTATTTTGATACTGCAACACACTTTTTGACTTCTCAGTTTCCTGATCTTTTTTTTTTTTTTGAAAAATAGCATTTAGAGGATGACACTATACATGTCCTGAGACCTTTATCTCTGTATATTCTCCGATTTCTGGATCAAGCAGGGTGTCGAATGGAATGGCTATTGAGAAATGTTTTCTTCTGCTGTGATGTTACTGGTATTTCCCTTGAGATGTGGTTAAAAGAAACTTAACAGAACTTCCAAGCCTAGAGTTGCTTTACTTATTAAGACACATACAGTACTTTCAACATGCTGCAGAATGTTATATATTACTAAAGCAACTACAATCATTTTCTTCTCACTGAGCTCTGTGGTTCCTATGACATTTCTGCTATCATGCTGGTATAAAAACATGCCCTTCATTTTGTATTGAAAATAATACTTAAAATCTTCCATCTGTCAAAAAAACATGGACAGTGACTTTTATATTTCACACAACAAACCCAAATTGACTTAACGTGCATAATTATTTAACTTTAAAAATTATTCCTCATACTGTTTTGATAATCTTTAGGGTGTCATCATTATAAAGCTATGTTAACAGAGGAATATCACGTGTCAATATTGTATAATATAGTAGCACTTCTCAGTCAAAATCTAGTAAAAGTGGTTTAAACCACATTTTTACAAATGTGTACAAAGCCTGTCAAGCAGCTTGGAAAGAAAGTTCAAAATCGACACAAATTGCACTAGATGGTAAAACACACTTGAGGTAGATAATAGAGGGTATATTTATTTTTTTGTCTGCGGTGATCTGTCATGTATTTGTCAACAATTTCACTGTATCTCAGCTTTCCTCTCTACAAAAATAAGGTACTTCATTTTCCAAAATGTTGTGTAAATATAGGTAAAATGTGTGTTATCTAGAGAGTATAGTTTAATTGTATTTCAAAAATTGGTGTTGCCATTGAATTTGTAAACTTTATTTGGTTCAACTTAAAAGTATTTATATAGATAAATAATAGATTGGTGCTTATTGCATGTTTTGAAGTAAAAAATATAGTGCCAAAAAATTTAAAATTATATTTTAATTTCTAAGTCTATGTTTATTAGTGTCTTTGATTTGACTAATTCTCTTTTTTTGTGCAAAATACTATCCTTTGCCTTCTATTGTCTTTCTGGCACCTATACATAAAATTATATGTTTTATTGTTCTAAAAGTTAGTTCATTATAAAACTTTAGCAACACGATTATTTTATCAAAGATACTTTTCTTTGAGCAACTTTTGTCTACTGAAACCGGCCCTGAAATATCTACCACTGCTACGTTACTGGGAATAACCCCATAATGAACCAATAATGAAGCTGCATGCACGTCAGTGTACAAATAGCATTCAGTTCACCTAAATTTTCTTGGTGGCAACTGGAAATTTTATAGAGAATGTTCATTTTCCAACTTGAAGTACGTGACGGTCACACAAAGATAAGGCAGTAAACTTGTTTCAGGAATAGGCAGCAAATAGTCTAAAGCACAAAGCTATAAAATACCTCTTTCTTTAGGAAATGGCACAATATTCTGTGACTTGAGAGACAAATGGAGCGAGAAAGACAGTATGGTGCTGGGAGATTTGGAGGCCATGCTGAAGAGGGTTACAATGGGAAGTATTTGCTCATTTATACAAAGAGTAAAATCACTACATATTAACTGGGCTTTAGGTAAATAACTATGGGGCAATGCCAACAAAAATGTTTTATATTATTTGAGTTATACCAGTGTAATGCCTAGGTTGAATGGACATACCATGGGTTGGATATTAGCTTACAGCTAACATGTGAGTATGATATTTCTAAGACTTCTCCTCAAATCATCCTATCCTAGGACTATAGGTTACACTCCACAAATACACACACAGATACATATACCATTATCATTATCAGGCAAATAATTATCACCAAATATAATTATCAGAGATAAAGATAAAGATAAGTTCTGGCGGCAAGGCACTTGATCTACCCTATAAAATAAAAATTAACTTACGTACTATAAATATTTGTCGACCTGATACACTGGTGAAAATAGAGTGTGGACACTTCTCAGTGTAGTCTCCAGGACTAGAAAATTAAAGAAGACATGGTGAGAAATGTAGTTATGTAGGCTCTAGGGTAGCCTATGTTAAAGTCTCCTAAAGAGACAACGCTAGTGGAAAAGAAATAATGCTCCCTCTGTAATAACATGTCACCTTACAATTGAAATCACTTCAATAATAATTCACAGGTTATTTGATTCTCACAACTGTCTTGAGGTAGATAGGAAAAAAATAGACTTGAAATTATACAGAGGTCATGTAAGGAGATGCAGTATGTATAAATTATAAAATAACTGGCATTTCTTTCCTTTGAGACATACTCTGTTGCCCAGGCAGGAGTGCAGTGGCACCATCTTGGCTCATGACAACCTCCACCTTCCAGTTTCAAGTGATTCTCCTGCCTCAGCCTCCCAAGTAGCTAGGACTACAGGTAACCCCCAACCACGCCTGGCTAATTTTTGTATTTTTAGTAGAGGTGGGGTTTCACTATATTGGCCAGGCTGGTCTAAAACCCCTGACCTTGTGATTTGCCAGCCTTGGCCTCCCAAAGTTCTGGGATTATAGGCGTGAACCACCGTGCCTGGCCAATAACTAGCATTTCTATCCTTTACCTACTCTATTTTATATTCTTCAATTGCTTCTTTAAAGTTTGTATTAAAGTCTACCCAGTAATATGAAGCATTGTGTTAAGGTAACACTGGATATTACTAATAAAATAGGTACAAGCGATCATAAAATTAACCAGATATTAAGACAACCAAGATTACATTTGAGCATTTCATAGAAAGTCTTAAAACTATTAAGAAAATATTGATATGAGTCAGAGAGCAGACAGCATCTTACCTATCATATGAGTTTCCTATGAATGTATAACAAGTTACCAGGAAGTTGGTGGCTTAAACAACAGATATTCATTCTCTCACAGTTTAGAAGTACAGAAATGAAATATCAGTATCACTAGGCTGAAATTGAGGTGTGTTGACAGGACCAACTCCTTCTGGGGACTCTCAAGAGAGAATCTCTGGCCAAGCTCAGGGTGGTTCAGACCTATAATCCCAGCGTTTTGGGAGGCCAAGGCAGGCAGATCAGCTGAGATCAGGCGTTCAGGACCAACCTGGCCAACATGGTGAAACCCCATCTCTACTAAAAATACAAAAATTAGCCAGGCATGATAGTGGGCCCCTGGAGTCCCAGCTACTTGAGAGGCTGAGGCAAGATAATTGCTTGAACCTGGAAGGCGGAGGTTGCAGTGAGAAGAGATCATGCCATTGCACTACAGCCTGGGTGACAAGAGTAAAACTTCATCTTAAAAAAAAAAAAGAACTCTTCCATGACTCTTACAGCTTCTGATGGCTGCCATCATTCCTTGTCTTATACCACATTTCCCAGATCTCTACCTACGTGATAACATTGCTTTCCTCATGTGTCAAACATCTCCCTGCCTCCACATATACGGATAATTGTGATTGCATTTAAAGACCACTAACAATCTCCTGAACAATCTTTTGATCTTTACATTCTTACCTTATCTGAATTGCAGAGACACATTTTTTCCCCTTTGTAATATATATAAGTTCAAGGAATTAGGACTTATATTTTGGTGGAACATTCTTCAGCCTAATATAGTCTTTCCTCTGGCCTTTATAGATTCATATCCATCCCAGATTTAAAATACATTCATTCTATCCCAACATTTCCTAAATCTCAACATATTAAGGCATCAGTCCAAGTTCTAAATGTCATTTAAATATTTTCAGTCCCAAATATTCAATTTGATCGTCTGAATAATCTGAACCAGGTATATATGATACTCTGTGTATGACCCATTCTGAGGAAACTTTTCTCTCAATCTGTATACCTGTAAAACTAGAAAAATTATCTGTTGTCGAAATGCAATGGTGGGCCAGGCGTAGCCAGTGTAACTTTAAAATGTTGTCATTTCCAAAAGGAATGAAATGAAAGAAAGAAAGAAGTCAGAAGTTCCAAACAATTTTGAAATCAAGCAGGGAATATTTCTCTAGGTTTCATGGCCTGAAAGTAATTCTCTGTAGCTCAGGGCTCTGCTTTCTGCAGTGTGGCTTGAGATTCTGCCTCTTTGCCTGTGGATTGGGTCTCTTCTGGGTTCATGCTGTAGATTTGAGGCCCAAGTGTCTGTCCTGAGAGTTGTCCTTTCTTTTTCTTGAGGGATGGCACATACGTTCTTCACAGTACTTTTATCAGCCTATTTATTGCCTGTAGAATTTAAATTGTTATTAAATGTTAAATCAAATTGTTAAATTGTTGTTAAAATGCCTTTACGTATTGTTACGTGTGAATTTGATCATGCCATTTTGATGCTAGCTGGTTGTTGTGCCGGTTAGTTGGCACAGTTTCTTCATTGTATCGATGCTCTTTACCATTTGGTAC
>CAUYLG010061822.1:0-31376 GCA_963573385.1 Cacajao melanocephalus
CTTGTTTGTTATTTTCATCCCTTATTCCTTCCTGTCTCCATTGTTAAGCACAATTATTGGCATAAAAGAGGTTTTTAATACTCATTTTTAGACTGCATTCTAGCCTGGGCAATAGAACAAGAATCCCGTTCTCTCTCCCTCTTTGTCTTCCTCTTTCTTTCTCTCTTTCATTCTGTTTTTTTCTTTCTTTCACTCTTTCTTTCTTCTTTTTTCTTTCTTTAAAAAAAAAAAAGGATAACATGGAAGCAGACTTTAAGATTCACTCCTATCCTTACCAATCCCGTATCCTTGTTCACATTTGTACTCCACAGAATTCAGCTCTGATGGAGGTGGTGGGCATTCTCCTTGCAGATTCTCACACAACTTAAACTCCTGGGTCCACAGTCCCTCTTTAGTGCAGAGGATAAGAAGCTACAATATCAAAAGTAAACATCTTCATTATTGTTTTGTTAAGTTTATTGAGAGTTGAAAAAAGTGGTGTGATTAAGTCATAGTATTCTCCAGTTCTAGAACCTGGACCAAAAGACACTATTGGAACAATATGTTGTTACTGGCCAAAAAAAAAAAAAAAAAAAAAAAAAAGCCAAAAAAAATAATTTGGTTTTTTCATGCAGGGGATTGTTTTTTACAATTTTTTTATGTATTTTTATTATCCATTTATTTAACCTGTAACAAAATAAACTTTTTTAAAAATATTTTTTTCATGCCAAAAAAAAAAAAAAAAAAAAAAAAAAAGCCAAAAAAAATTATTTGCTTTTTTCAGGCAGAGGAATGATGATGACAAGTTTTTTCTGTTAAAGAAATGTATTAACAATGTATTTTCGTTTATGTATAGGAATATAATGAGCTATCAACCAAAGCTAATGGAATCAGAGCTATTTTTGGAAGTGTTTCCCAGATGGTGTTGTTTTGCACTGATTCATTTCTACTATCACACACATGCTGCTTGTGGCAAATGTCAGATTTTTTCAAGATGAGTTTCATTGAATGAAACCAATTCATAATGTTTCCTAAAGGTGTGCTTTTGCCTTTCTGCTTGAATGGAAACATCATAGTTGCTTTTGGTCTCACCAAAATTCTATTCCCTTTCTCCACATGTGTGCTGATTTGTGTAACTCTTGGTTCACAAATTATACTCTATCTAGAACACAGAGAGTAGCACTAACTCTCAAAATTCAAAAAATTAAGATTTTTGAAATGTAGATAGCCCTTCCTTCATATGGTCATCTCGATGGTTCCTTAACCCATCAGTGCAAACAGATGTGCTTGATTTCTCATGGGTCTCATTTTGGGCCATATTCTTTTCACGTCTGTTTGGTGGTGCTTACCTTGGAGTACTGGAAACTAAGAGAACAGGTGCAAAAGGAGCAGTCAAGGACATTGATCTTTGCCTGGGAAGTCTGCCTGACTTTCTATCTCATGTATGTGTGTGGTGCTTGAAAAGATTCTAAAATAAAATTGTCTTTAGTCACACAACCAAGATAAGACTGTGTTTTTCATTTGAGACCTTTTGTGGCAAAATCCTAGGGAAAAGAATAGTCAAACAGCACTTCCAGCTTTGCTGAGGAATTTGTGTTTCTGTTCAGGACTCTGTTCTAGAAAAAATAATAATAATAGGTTTTCTAGCCAACTTATATCAGTGGCCATCCATGAGAGGAGATCATATTGCTAAATCAGGATCCCAGCATTCTTTTTGGAATCCACCTGGTACCCTACCCATTGGATTCTTCTTCTTGTCTCAGAAGAAGTTCTGAACTCAGGTGAGAATATTCCAAAAATGTGGTATTTTCTGAATTTTCTATTGCATAATACCAACACTCCTGATCACAATCCCAAGTCCCTGCCTGTTGGAATTCTTTAGAAATTTTATTTCTTCTCAAATTTCTTGGATTGGCCATCAAGGTTAGAGCGCAGCCTGATCCAAAATAAGTTCAAGAAGTCTTCCTTACCTTTTCACTTTCCTTGTTACAGTTGAGCACACACTGGCTATCCAGGTTGAAGCCATTGGTACATTCATACATGCCTTCAAACACAGGAGGGGGTGGCTCACACACCACAGGAATGCAGCTGCCTTGCTCCCAGATACCACCTTCCAGGCATTGTATCTTCACGAACTTGCTGATAAAATATAAAACAAAACAGCTCATCAGAATCTCTCAAGAAGTCATGAAAGAAGACTTGATCCTCAGCAACACGGGATAACAATTAGCAAACAGGCAGGGACAGATGGTTCCTGTGAGCCAAATGTCTCACTGTTCCAGGCTAATTTCTAAGTCATGGAACAAAAAATAGTAATGTTCATTTATTACTCGAAGTAGTGGTAGATGTTGTATAAAAATATTTGATCTATTACTCTTAAGAGGGTTTGATAAATAGTGCAGCATCTAAATTGTAGTTTGGTTTTCTCTGAGACTTTCATCTTGGAAAATATTCACATCTAAGTACAATGAAATAGCAGATAGGATGGGGTACAGAAAAGGTTCTCACACATTCAGAAGACTGATCAGAAGTGATTTGAGGATCATCAATGTTGATATGGCAATATAATGATGAAGTTGCTACTATTTATTGGTTCTTCAGAGAGAGGAGAAAGTACAGCAACATGAATCTTCTTTTAAAACAGAGACTCTGAACCTAACTTTCAGAAGGATAATAACTTCCGAGATGACTGCTTCATTTGTTTACAAGTTAAAGGTATGAAAGAGTTCATAGCTTTCACCAGTTTCTCAAAGTAGACATGACTCAATACTGGCCTGGAAGAATTGATCCTCCTTCTCAAGCACAGATATGGTCTCCAACCAGAGAGAGAGCATTTCATGTCAACTGGAGTCAATGGAATTAGGGTCCTTGCTACTGAAAATTCCATGCCATTCTCCTTTTGACTCACTGCAGTTTGAAAGTGCTTTCCATGTTTCTGTTTTAACATGTCCACTTTTAATGCAAAACACCCCTGGTTACAGATAAGTTTGTAATTCTAAAATATAAATAACCCTTTGACCATTGACTCTTTCAACTATGTGGTAGCTTTAAATTACCATTTTCTAGTTGAATTATGCCCCTTTGAAGGTAGCAAACCACACTGCCATGTGTGTACCTATGCAACAATCCTACATGTTCTTCACATGTACCTCAAAACCTAAAATGCAATTAAAAAAAAAGAGAAAAAAAAAGAGAACAAAAATAATATCTGGTTTATATTCAGCATTAAATAAATATCTTCTGAATGGAATAATTGAATTGAAACTAACACCATGTCAGGTATATTGCAAGGCACATTTGATAAGTACCAAGTTGAATCATTATAATACTAATAAAATCATGTTTTTATTTCCATTTTATAGAAACACACTGAAGTATGTTAAGCAATTTGTCCAAGATGTTACATCACAGAATTCCTTTAACTTCAAATAATTTTAATAATAAAATATTTTAATAGTTTAACATATATGAATAATATACACTTAGAAATAAGTGGAGTGTTTTATTATTAAATAATTATTTAGATTCATATCTTTATTCCTAAGACATTTTTCAATAAAATCTGATTTTTGGCTTGGCACGGTGGCTCACTCCTGTAATCATAGCACTTTGGGAGGCTGAGGCGGACAGATCACTTGAGGTCAGGACTTTGAAACCAGCCTAGGCAACATGGCAAAACTCTCACATCTACAAAAAATATAAAAATTTGCCAGATACAGTGGCATGCACCTGTAGTGCTAGCTACTGGGGAGGCTGAGGTGGGAGGATGGCTTGAGCCTGGGAAGTCGAGGCTGCAGTGAGCCACGATCATGCCACTGCACTCTAGCCTGGGTGACAGAATGAGATCATGTCTCAAAAAAACAAATCTGATTTTTTGAACTGGAACATTTTAGCATCATAGTCTGTGTGGACATGTATCTTCTAGCTATTAAAATAAATACCATTTTTGAGCTATATTTCAAGTGTTTGAAATATATATTTCAATAATATACCTAGGTATATTATTTTGTTTTATTTACATATATTTTTATTTATTTATTTTTTTACTATTTTTATTTTTTTTTTTTTTTTAGAGATGGAGTTTCACCAGGTTGGCCAGGCTGATCTTGAACTCCTGACTTCAGGTGATCCACACGCCTCGGCCTCCCAAAGCGCTGGGATATCAAGCATGAGCCACCACGCCTGGCTGTGAATACAGCTGGGTAACCACCAGGCAGATCAAGATGCAGAATATGTCCATCCCCTAAGAATTCCCCCTTGCATTCTTTCCCAGTTAAAATTCTCCCACCCTCACGGCATACAGTATTTTGCAACACCACACTCTTCTGACTTTCATCAGCACAGAGGAGTTATGCCTGGTTTTGAACTTTATATAAATGAAATGTACTGCTTAGCAAATTGCTTCTTTCCCTCCAGAAAGATGACATTTAAAAATGCCTGTCCAAATCTATTTTCAATGAAGGGCTTGCAGCTCTTTTTTACTCTAACGAGGCTCCTTTTTGTCCCTCTCCTCGAATGGATATTTTACTCCTCCTTCACACTGCAGAGTTTATATCCTCCCAGGGACTCTCTTCTTTCTACCACCTCCCACAGATGAAATTCTTCCCCTACCTCTGCTGAACTGACATCCCCCAGCAGGAGAGAACAGGCAATACCACTGACAGCAGAGGAGAGGCATGACTGTAAAAACCTTGCATGTCAGCATGGTTATAAAGGAAAACCCTTGCTTGGCCAGGAAGATCATATTTTGACTTCATGTGGTATTTTTCTCTGAATTGGTTGGAATACTTCAACCACGGAAATAGTCTTCCCTTTCTTGCCCAGAGTTAAAGAGCCATTCAAGAATGCCAATTTCATATATTTCCTTGCCAGTTTAATAACCTCAGGGGTGAGAGCAGACAGATCAAACTTGGATGGGGAAGAATAATGTAGCCTTCCATTGTGGTACCCAGACAACGCGACGGGCCCTGTGCTATGAACCACCAGCAACACAGGGAGGGGGATGGCTAGAAGGTAGCAAGAGAACAGTGCAATTATACTTGACCCTGACGGAGAGGAGGCATGGCAGGCAGGAGCTGAGAGAGGGTGGCACAGAAAGAGTACCAATTCCCTAGGAGGTTCTGTTTTCTTTCTGCAGGGGTTCCTTTGCCCCTCTCAGCTTTAAGGATTCTCTTTCTTCACGGTTTCTTCTCCCTTCTATAGATGACGGCTTTGCACTATCATCTCTCCATGGACCTCCCAGGGCTTCTGCATCCCTCTACATCAGACAACCAACAGTCTCTAAGCCCCACCCTCAGCCTTCTAGCAAAGCATTTGCTAGGTTAAGTTCCTCGGGGCTCAACCGTGAGTGCTGTCTCATTCTGCCTTATGTTCATGTCGTGGATCCCAGCTATAGTGCAAGTCTTGAGATTTCATGGTATGGAACTTGGCACTTCAGTACTATGAGCTGGTTCTGGCCATTTTGTTCCAAAAGAGACAGTGATTGTGCCAGGAATTTAGAGTGTTCTGGATTCTTCCCAGTTCCAGGAAATTTGGTTTCCCCATAGGGCCCTTGAAGAAGACTGAAGTCTAAATCTTGCCAGCCATCCTGCTCATGATTTTGTTACCTAGTGCTATGGACTAAATGTTTCTGGACCTCACAAACTCATACGGTGAAATCCTAATGCCCAATGCGATGGTATTTTGGGGGTGGGGTGTTTGCAAGGTAATTAAGTCACAAAGGTGGAGCCCTCCCTGTTCCGTCATGAGAAGACATGTGAGAGCTTGCCCTCTCTGTGCTCTACCATGTGAGGACACAGCAAAAAGATAATCATCTGCAAACCAGGAAGGTACCCTCACCAGATAAGGGATCTGCCAGCACCTTGGCCTTCTCAAGCTCCAGACCTGTGAGAAATAAATGTGTGTTGTTTAAGCCACCCATCTATGGTGTTCTGTTACTGACTGAGACACAGCAGTGGATGGACTGATCGCCAGAGCCTCTGCATTTCTGCTGGTTTGGTGATGTTGAGGAGTGACCTTTGACATCTTTAAAATCATTAATGAAAAAACTGGTTTATTCACAGTGATCCTTTGTGTACAGCTTATGCATCAGGAGCCAAACAACTCCTTGAAGACATGAAGTGAACAGACTGCATTTCAAGGAATGATGGCATTGGATACTAGACAAACAGACAGATCCTAACTAGGACAGAGATTCCAAGACATCTTTGATAGTCCGTGCCATGTAGCTTCCACGTAAAACATTATACTGGCTGTCTATCAGCTAAAACATCTAATTTGTAGGCAGGAAATCACATTAGTAACCATGAAGTGATTTACCCAGTGTCACACAGAAATTCATAGATTTCAAAGTTTTCAAATCATAATATAACATTCTGATCATGAGATCAATGATTTCCAAATTACATATGTAGACCAATCCCATTAGAATTACGTAGAAGCCACTTAAAAAATCTAGATTGCTAGGCTTACTGAATTAAACCTCCTGAGACTGGCCCAGGACTCTGTGTCTTTAAACTTGCCAGAAGGTTTTATGTGCAGCCAGGTTGGCAAACTACTAAGATCCTTGCTACCTTCACATGCTGGTAAGGTGTAGAAACCAGAGAGCAAAGATCATCCACCTCAAGCCCTATGACTGTCCCATTTGGTCTTTGCTAAGCATCCAGCCTTTTGGCTAGGGTTTAGTTGGGCGTTCTTGCTCTGTGATTTCTTTCTTACTCTGTAAATGGTATCATAAGGAGTTGGGGTTAGGGGAAGGTTTGTATTTACCTTTCCTCTAACTCCTCCAGACAAATCAGCAAAATTTCCAAGTTAGAAGGTGCTTTTTCCAATTTCCAGAACTTATGGTATCCACCTAGTGCTGAAAACCCAGCTGTGCTCTTTCTGCTTCTTACGTCATTGACAGAAATAAAGATCTTGTAATCAAAACTTGGCTGAAAGTTTGATTGATGTTGCTGGAGACAAACATAGTCTACCCCATTCTTCTATCACCACTGTAGGGCTTTCAAGAGTAACATTTATTTTCCATTGGAGAAAATAAAAGTATGATTGGTTGAGTCCTAGAGAATTATCATGTCTTTGCCAATCAAGGGCATCCGGTGTCTCCAATGGGTACTCCCTCAAGAATAATAATAATAACAGAAAACAATAACACATAGAGCACTTAAGTGCTAACTATTATATAGAAAAATATGCATCTATACGATTTTGTCCTCAAACTCACTGTGTGATAGAAACTATTACTGTCAGAGTTCTTGATTCTCTCACTCCACATATTAGCCTCCTCAACCACTCCCAGCTTGGTGAATGATACCATTATCTACCCTGTTTCTCAAGATTGGAACTTAGAAGCCATCACTGATTCTACACTTCCTCTCAATCTCATCTTTTTGCTCATCCCATCTGCTTTCTTCTAACCTGTCAACAAGTCCTGCTTCACCTCCCAGGTATTTCTGAAAATTGTCTCTATACGTCAGCATCTCCACAGCCACAAACGTTAGCGCAAGCAACCATTGCTCACTTCCTAGCTGGACACCCCACTTCTCCTCTGGATCCCTTCCCATCCAGTCAGCAAACACCAGTCAGAGGGAACTTTCATAAAATAAATTTCCCTGTGTAGAACATTTTAGTTGCTTCTGTTTGGATGAAAAATGATATCTAAACCTCTTTCTTTAGCCTATGAGGTCCTGTGTGTTCTGGCCCCATTTTCTCCAACCTCGTTCAATGCCATGTTTACCTTCCTTAGTGTGCTTCACCCACACTGAACTTAGAATCCCAAGCATAACCCATGACCCTTCCAGGCACAAGAGTTGGTGCCATTCTCTAGAGTCATGATGCTTTTCTTTTTTGATCTTCTCCTGACTGGCTCCTTCTTTCTTCCTATCTAAGCATGATTCTCACCACCCCAGAGCATCCTTATTTTGCCCTTCTTTTTCTTTTTTAATCAAAGCATCTTTTTTCTTTCATAGGATGCATATCCTGAATTATTTTGTGTATTTGTTTTACTTCCTTATCATCAGCTCCCACCATGGAATATGAGCTTGGTGAAGGCAATGCATTACTTGCTATGATATTCCCATTGCACAGCACAATGCTTGGTACATAATAGCCATCTAAATACTAGTTCAATGAATGTATAAATGTTTATTATATAGATGAGGTACGATTTAGAAACATAACTCGCCTGGGGTTATCTAACTGGTTGATGGCAGAGCAGGGATTTGCACTATTATGAGTCTCATGCCAATGCCTATATTATAATGTGGAAGCACTTGTGTTCCTACCAATGGAGCTACAGATAAATTACCTCTCCTCACTTACTGCATTTGTACTGAGGAGCCCCAAATCCCATCACTTAGAATATTCCTAAAAAGGACATGTAAGGGAAAGAGATAATTGCACGATTTCCATTATATGAATTAGAAAACTAAAGCATTAATTGGTTGTGTTTTGTCTGATAAATGGCCAGTTTCTGAAGTGAAGTTAGAAAGTCTTTTCACTCAGAATACAGTTTAGCCTCTTACTATACACAGTGTAGTACCTAGAGCAGCAATATTAGAATCACCAGGGAGCTTGTTAAAAATAAATCTCAGGGTCTACTTCAGACTGACTCAAACAGAATATGCAATTTAAAAAGACCCCCAAATAATTCCTATGAATATCAAAGACTGAGAAGTAGTGATCTAGATCATTTTAAAAGACATGGTTCTCTACTTAGCTGCAGATAGAACCATCGGAGCACGTCCAAACCCCATGCCAGTTTTCCTCTAACAAATTGCAGGCCTGGTTTCCCAAGCCAATATCCTAAATAGGGAGCAAATGAACTTCAGACATGGTAAGTCTACAGCCCATCAGAGCTATTGTGCACTCTCTAATACCAGGTCTTCTGATATACAAGCCCTTTCTACATGATAAGAAATAGCATCAGCAGGATCATCCGACAAGACATATTGGCTTTGGCCTTCCATTCTCTGACTCAGAAAAAAAAGTCTCTTACAAAGCTCTTCTCCCACGTAAAACAGAGCCTCTCTGAAAAAATGAGCCACCTGCTAACTCCTAAAAGTGTGTAGACTATTTTACTTCTATGTCCCACCCCTCACTTTTATCTTCGGACTTTCTTCTCCTAAATCTTGTGTCTCCAGACCGGCAGGTACAATAATGCCTGGTCCCTAGGTCTAAACACCTAAACCCGGTTTCTCCATTTTCCATTGTGGATATCTTAATCATCTACATCTCCTTTCCTAGTCTCTCTCACTCTCTCACTTTAAATTCAACTGTCCCCACTTCATCTATTTTCATGAGTTTCTTCCATTCCCCATGCAACCAACAGGTTTTTCTACCAAATATGCCCAGGTTACACCCCAAACTCAAAACAACCTGAGGTTTCTCCATTTCATGTGATTTAAATTCAAGTGTATATAATAGCTGTTAGCATTTGTCACAAAATCCAAATATCAATTCTTATCAGTGCATGTTTGAGGAACTAGAAATTACACTGGAATTCAGGGGTGAACTGGACTCGAAACATGAAACCATTTAACAGGAACCTTTTTCTTTCACCATCTTTTACCATTCAATTACTTGTCCATTTATACATTCACTCAACAAGTATTTACTGAGAACCTAGAATATGCCTGTTTTTTATATTAGGTCTTACAATTGTAAAAACAAATATGAATATTACACTAGGGATGGAATACTGACCTGAGAGAGCCACCAACACTGCCTGCAGACATGAGGAATATCAGCAAAGGAAGACTTTGAGTGGGTTCATCAGGTAGAGAAGCGGAGGAAGATAAGCTGGGCAGAGGGAACAGTGCAGGTGAGAACCCAGAGATCTTCAAAAGTCTTAGCCAAAAGTGTAAATGGAGAAACGGAGGAAATATGCATATCCCCTCCACCTGTCCTTCCCTCCCTCTCTTTTCTACCTGTTGTGGGGAAGAGCCTGAGGGAAGTCCACTGAAACAAAATTCTGGCAGAAAAGACCAACACACTGTACAAACTCAACACTCAACTTCAGAGGGCAGGTGATCTCATTTGAAATAACTCCTTTTGTCATCTGCACAAAGTTTCCAGCACAATAATTCCTCCAGGTATTGTTATATCTCTGTTCCTGATCAGTCTGACTCACAGACAGGTGTGATTGAAAGTGCTCACAGATATATACACACACAACTCACACCCTCACCTGAGAATTAACTTAATCAAACACTTCAGGTCACTGTTGCTCCTCGAGAAAGCAATGTTATTTGCATGCTCCCTTATCCAGAAGCCACAGCAACGATAAGACCTGAATCTGCTAATGTGTTATCAGAACCTCTAAAAAGCTGTGGTATCTCTAAGGACTTGGAATACACACAGGTGGATTCTGCACTGGCCATTTTCCTGACATCATGTCCCTTGATGTGGGCTGGAAGGAAATGGGCTGATTAGCATTTTTCTTGCCCAGGCAGAAAAGCGAGAATCAGAGGTCATGGTGGCTTCAGCAGACCTCTAGTGGCTGCACTGGGAGATTTCCATCAGGAAGAGAAGTGGAGGAGGATATGGCAGAGTGTGGCACAGTGGCTGGAAGCAGGTGCTTTAGAATCAGGAGACTAATGTTAGAGCTCTAGCCTTGGCGCTTAATAAGTCTCTAGCTTAAAACAAATTACCTAACCTCTGTTATCCTCAGCTTTCTTAGCCAGAAAATAAGAACAGTCATACATTCTTCACAGGGTCATGAGTAGATTATGTGAAGTAGTGTATTTAAAGTATAGTACAATGAATGGCACATGACCAAGATCAACAAGCAACAGAAATTACTAGCTATCTCCCATGATCAGAAGATCTGCCCAGCCACTTGCTTCTCTCTCTCTCTCTCTCTCTCTCTCTCTCTCTCTCTCTCTCTGTGTGTGTGTGATGTGTATGGAATGTTAACATTCTGCTCATTTTCTCCACCCTACTTAATTCTTCATATTTCTGTCCCACCCAGAATCCCTCAGGAGACAGTTTATGAATCAGTTTGGCCTGGACTGACCCCATCACTAGAGAGCAAAAGCAAAACCACAACCAAAATATTCACTCAATGGACTGAGAAAGGGTGAGCCAGAGCCTGAGACACAGGAGGAATAGGACAAAGAAAGACCAGAAAGAGCAGCAAGGTGTGAAGTTATGGGTCGAATAAAGTCCTACTGGTTTATATACAACAATTAAGCTCTTACTCAGATTTTAAAAAACTTCCTCTGATTAATAGATAAATTCGCAGTCACTATAAAACAGAAAGTTTTACAATATGATATTCTCTAGTTTGGGATTGAAGGTTACAGGGAGATTTACAAATTCAACAAGGGCTGAGTTTGGAGTGACAGCATGCATGCCGGTCACCAGGCCCCTTGAAGCCTGAAGCCAAGATCTGGCTTGCACTCAGGTGTGTATGTGAGTGGCCAAGGCTTGAGGCAGAGGTTCAACCACTGTGAAGCCAAAAGAGGCTATAACAAATTGGCCTAAAGCTTACATTATCCTACAATGGCAAGAGATTTGAGGGTTCCAAGAATAAATTTTGAACATATTTACTATAAACACTAATTATAAAGCCAGACGAGGTCTTAATGGAAAGAAAACAAATTTCTTTTTCTCACAGATGCATGAGTGTACATAGAGATTAAAGTGTGTTCTTTCCTTGAGCAATCATAGCTAGAACATGTGTATACATGTGTATAGGTTTAGCTCCTATCACCTATGTATAGGCACACCATTATGACACAGACCTTAACAGTTAGGTAGATTACTTTGATAACTTTTTAAAAACTATGAATCCAGGATGCTTAATGAGTTTTAGCTTGCCTTAACTGCACATTTTCAGTTTATTAACCAAGTATTTTTTTCCCTTCCTAGGATAGAAGAAAATCAGTTTGAATCTTCCAGAGTTTCAAGCTATGGTTCAAAAAAGATCAAGAGCCTAAAAATCTGGGTAATGTCTCCAGGACATGCCCTTGCCCTTCTCCTTCCAGACTAGTCTGACTTTATTTGTTCATCCTAATTCTTAAGTTATGTTCAGATCTATCTTGCTGATTATTGTTTCTTTTTCCCCTCTTTCCCCTATTTTCTTTTCATGATCTACTTGAAGCCACTGTAGTACTTGGTCACTTCTTGAGTTGTCAGCAGGATGATATGAAGCAGACAGAAAGTGTACTAATTAGGGGAGAATAGTATATATTTTTAATTTAATAAACTTTCTATTTTGGTGTGTGTTTTCTTTTATATGCAAGGAAAATGCACTTTTTCCACTGGTAATTGAAAACCTGTACTCTGACCTCGAATGCCAATTCCAGTTTTCCTGGACTCTGTGCTGTTTTACTTGTTGTTGTTGTTTAATTTGTTATGGTTCGTTTTGTTTTTAGCATAGGAACGAACCACAGATCGGAGACAATAGCCACTGATAAAAATGTAGCTGAGTATATTCCTTGTTAAAGAAGAAATTTCCCTATTGCACCAGAAGGATAGTCTAAACAGCGACAGTATTTTTAAGAGGCACTAGCCTGGTAGAAATTACGATGATGATGATGGTAATGATGATGATGATGATAATAAGAATAAACAGCAGCAGTGTTGATGAACTGAACCTTAATATGACTAAAAAGTCTGCTCAGTTCTTTGCATCTATTATCTCATTTATTCCTTACAAAATCCTGTATGTACACCTGTTATTTCCATCCTGTCCATTAGAATACTGATGTCCAGTGCAGATCAGCAACTTGCTCAAGGTCAAAAAGCTGATAAATAGCAGAGCTGAGATTCAAATTTAGATCTCAATAATGCCAGAGCCTGTATAATTAACTGCTAAATGAGGAGATGAATCTTGGACTAAGAAAACCCTTCTTAGCCATTTGATTAAATTACCTTCTTTAGAAATGTTAGGGATGTGTTTAATTCTAAAACTTAATTCTAGAAATTCTAAAAAAGTTTTCCCAATATTTTATCTTCAAGGGAGAACTAGATCCAGTCTTCTTGGATGTGAACGGATAACAATGGACCAAAACCATCAAGAAGGAAAGAGCAAAACCTTGGCTGTTCATGCAGACCAAAAGTTCTCCAAGTATTACTCTAACAGTGCCCTGAGGATTGCCTGCTAAGTCCGTGCCTGTGTAGCATTCGTGTTGTAATATATCACTGCTTTTTTCTGATGGTAATAAATTTGTTATGTATCTACCACTTCTCGCAATGATGCTTTACCAAAGTGTTGGCTCTTTTCGTTGGTTCTGTTGAGATAGAAAATAAAATAGAAACTTTTAGAGCTAGAAATCATTCAATTATTTCCCTTTATTTTACAAATGTGGAAAAAGGCTTAGAGAAATGTAGTGATTTACTCAAACCAAAAGCTTTATTAGCCAATAGCACAATTCTTGGAGTAAGAATGGTTTTCATCCTAATTTTACCATTTATTGGCTGAGTGATCATGGGCAGGCTACTTAACCAAACTGAGTCTCAGTATCCTCATCTATAATAGGGGATAATAATAACATACTAAAATATTATAATTACTATATTAAGTTATATACTATTATATAATAATGTATTCTATGCTATTATTTCATTTATGATAAAATGTATTACTGTTATAAGAAATTATGGGGTGTTGTGTACAAAATACTCAGCATATACAGCACACAGTGACAAATCATCACCATAGTCATCCTCACCAACCCAAAAGAACAGGGCCAAGGCTTTAAGTTTTTTTTTTCTTTCTTTCTTTTTTTTTTTTGAGATGGAGTCTCTCCCCGTTGCCCAGGCTGGAATGCAATGGCGTGAGCTTGGCTCACTGCAACCTCTGCCTCCCAGGTTCAAGCAATTCTCCTGCCTCAGCCTCCAAGTAGCTGGGATTACAGTCACCAGCCACCAGCCACCATGCCCAGCAAATTGGCTTTAAGCTTTTTAACACTCTGCAGCACCAATTTTTCTATGTGTGTAGAAATGGGTCAAATATACACGCCCAGCTCCAGCCCATCTCAAACTCTTGCCCAATTTAGATCAGACACGGCTCCACTGAAGGCATTCACCAACCAAACATTTGTTAAACAATAAATAGTCACAATATGAGGCCTATTTATTTCAGCCTTGACCTTCACTTGTGTTTATAGAACTTAAATAGATTTACGTACTTTGGAAAAGTTGATGCTGTGGGCAACCCTCAGAAAGGATGGATGTTTGCAATTACCCACAAGAAGATCTGACACTACAGCACCTCACAGATGGCATCTTGACGAATGACTTATAGAAACAGAGATTGTCTAAGCTAAAGTTGGAAGGTTTGAATCATTTAGAAGTTAAATTAATTATGGGTTCTAATGACGTTAACCTAACCTTCACACATAAAGATAACACATAATGAGAAAAAGGCAACCACGGAAGTGAAAGATAAGGGAGAATATAATATGGTCTTATTGATAAAATATAATTCAAACACACTTACTTTAGCTTCCCAGGAAATCAGGTTAATGAAACAGCAAAGAAGTGATTAATGATGATGTGTATGTGGAAGTAAATTGCATGGGAGAAAAGAGAAATGGTCTTAAAGGAGAGTTTCTGTGTATTATACAATGTGAGGAGGAAAGAACTCCTGAAACTACATGTTCTTTACAAACTCTTTGGAGTTACAATTATGTTTATATTTTCTCTCTTACATTCAAAAATTTTTTAAAAAGTCTCCATGCAAAAGTGCTGCTACAAACATTTTAAAGAGAAAAATATGATTCTGGATCTTTCAGGAAAGTCAAAATTTCATATCTGATATTATTCTAACAGGAACAGAGGTTTGACTAGACCAGTGCTTCTTGACTTTAGCTGTACATTTGGAAAATGTACTGACGTCTGGGCCCCACCCCCAGAGATTCTGATGTAATTGGTTTGGGGTGGGACCTGGACATTATGATTTTTTTTTAAACCTCTTTGGGTGATTCTCATGAGCAGCCAAGTATTGAGAAGCATTGTTTTGGTGAGCTTGTTGAGAGGCAATCCTTTTTCTGTTACCATTAACTTGCATGGAATGGCACTAATCAGGTATAAATGTTGAATAAATAAAATTGAAACTGTCTTTGAAGAATGACCATTCTATGTTGTTGAGATAATTGCTAGAATATTACATATATATATTTATATATGTATATATATATATATATATATGTATATATATATATATGTATATATATATATATATATGTATATATATATATATATATATATATATATGTTTGGTTTTCATTCACTCTAATGCATTTGAAATAGAGACCTCTATCACCTCATAAGAAAAACCTCTTCTTTCCTTCACTATTTTTAGCATCAACTTTAACATCAAAATTCAATCATAGGTTTGCTTATAAATGCAATGCTTTCACCCATTCAGAAAGTACTGAACACCTGCCAGTAAATAACTAGTCATTGGGCACATGATGCTAAACAAAATATTCAGTCTATTAGCAAATACAGATGAGTAACCAGATCATTTGTAATCAGTGAGATAAGTGATATCATCAGAGAAGTCTGGTGTGCAATGGCAGCCCATGAGAGGAGCCCCACAGTCTGGGGAGATCTGGTTGACTCCGTGGACAACACCACATCTATGCTAAAAGTAAGACAGCAGGAGTTAGACAAGCAAAAGTCACTGTCAGGGAGAGTTCTGTGAAGGAATTCCATGTCTGAAGGCCCCGACTGCCATGGCTTCCATGAAGATATAAAAGAAGTTCAGTAGCATTTGAGCCTATGCTACAGAAGAGTGTGTAAGAGCTGAAGGGAAGTGGTCTCCCAGGAAGAGAGTGAGCAATGAGGCTGGAGAAGTAAGCAAAGCCCAGCTAGATTGTGCAGACACTGAAACTATCCTGATATTCAGCTTTTTCCCCCTAATAAAGTGGTAGGTAGGCTGGTCATTCATTTTCATGTGAGGAAATACATAACTGGATTTGAGTTTTTTGAAGACGATTTTGCTAAAAAATAGAGTTTGAGATGTAGATGGTATATCCAAGCAGCAATATCCATAGGCAGTTGGTCTTATGCACCTTATGGCCCTTAAGGGAAGATACTATAGTTGCAGGTATAAATTTAGGAATCATCAGCATGCAGATGGTAACTGAGACTACAGGGTGAGTGAGCTTCGTGCCTGACAAGATGGAAGAGAGAACTCAGAGAAACATCAACTTTGAAGAAATGGGCAGAGAAAAAAAGCTAGAAAAGAAAATCGAGGATAGACAGGAAGAAGGAACATCAAGGAGCAAAATGGAAGAGAATCAAGGAAGAAGAGTTTCAAGAAGGAAGGTGTGACCAATAGCACTGTAATAAAGATTCTGACTCCATGTTTGAGGCTGGACTGCCCAGGTCTTATTTATGTGTCTGTCTTTATTCCTAACCTAGAGACTGCCTAGAGCATGCAGGGGATGAACATGCCATCCCTGCCATCCCTGGGTAGAATGAGACAAAGCTGGAACAGGGATCTCAGAGGAAGTCAAATCCTTTTGTCTTGAAACCATGGACTTGAGAAGGAGCAGGAAGGGAATGTATCTGGCTGGCATTTTAGTAATTGTTTCCTTCTTTAAAAAAAAAAAAGAACAAAAGTAATGCCTCGCATAGCATATTTACTGAACTTCAAAGTTTGTAAAATGCTTTCATGACACTGCCTTTCGGCCTCAAAACAACATTGTTGGATAGAAATAATTACTACTTCCCATATTATAGACGCGAAAACTGAGATACATGGATATAGAGTATTTTGCTCAGGGTTGTGTAAACAAATTGCAAACATAACCCTCAAATTTTTGTTTTGTTTTTTTACTACATTGTACAGTAGCATAAAATTAGCATGTGACCATTTTCTCTGAACTGATTTCCCTTCTGCTTTTCTCAATTTCTTCTCTTTGTGCTTGCATGTCCTAGAAAGAAGTTGAGGGCCCCATTTATACAATACTGGGCTTTTTCCACATGCAAGGAACAAGGCTGACATAGTTCACTGAGTAAACACGAGCCTTAAGTGGCAGTGATTTATGCCAGACTTGCAAACTTCTGATTACTAATCCACCACCTGCTATGTAAACAGGTGTAAACTAAGATTTAATCGGCTTACACAATGTGGCAAATAGTTTAATCTTTCCTCAGCAGGGTGATTTTGAATGCCAATGTTTAAGCACAAACTGATGCTGACACTGTGAGGCAGGCATCCACTTTCTCAGTCAGAAAAGCTGTGTCCAAAAATGGCCCTCAAACCCAGAACTTTACCCAGAGTTCTGGGTACAGGCCTCATTTTTTCCCAACATAAAGCTGAGACGTGGCCCAGAAAACTAGTGATGATCTTGCTGTCTTTAATTCTTCCTGGTCCTGAGACATTTCTCTGGCTCCCTGGTCATTTATTCTTCATGGTACTTATTCTGCAGATATCTGAGGTGGCTGCTGGTGTGGAAAAGGGAAGCAAGATAAGAGAAAAAAAGCAAGAACACAGCAACCTTCAGGCTAATTGTAATAATATTTTTACTTGAGTATTACCTGGATGCTCACTGCCTGTCAATGTGTGCCTATGCAAATTGCCTCTAGGTCCTATGAAAATCACATGTAAATGTGCTCTTGGTTGTCAAAAACTGTTTACTATACCTGCTAGAGCCCACTGAACTAGAAAGTGTAGCCTCCTGTGAATTTTTCATCAGTATTGTTTATTTTCTAATCAGTCTGACCCTTCCCTCTGGTGGAGAGGGCAGGGTATAGGCTTGTTCTTCCCCTCCCACATATGAGCCTGGGCCTTTTCTAGAGTGGAAGGCCCTGGGAGAGGCCATTGCTCTATTGGCCAAATGTTAACATGGGTGGGAGATCAACTAGAGAAAGGGTAAGTGTGAGCCAGATAGTCAGTTTCCTATTTTGTTTTCTGTCCCCTTAGACCATCCTAGCTTACAAGCAAAGGCTGTATGCCCTGGCATCACTGGCAATACCATGGCTAGCATCTTGTTAGTTCAAAAACAAAATCTTAAAAGAATACGTGTCGACAGGCTTTGAACTAAGTGCTAGGTAAGAAACAAATTTGGTTTTCTCCTGTACCTACAAAATTTATGGCAGAGAAAGAATGGCTACTATTTCCTAAATGCAAGGAATTAATTTTTCTGAAAGATTTTTGTTCACTCAGAAAAAGTTTCTTTTTCTGAAACCATTTATTGAGTAATTGGCACAAGTCAGGCACTGGGCTGGATACTGAGTTAACCTTGAGTTGGATACTCAGTTGAAGGCTGAATTATACTTCAACTCAACACTGATGCAAGCATTATCCTAAACTTAAAAGGATAAAAAGGAGACCTAGAGGGAAAGAAGAAACCAAGACCCAAAGAGCTAAATAACTTTCCTGAGGTAACTCAGCTGATAAAGAGGGGATGAGGATGTGAACCCCAAGATGACTCTCTGGGAAGCCCTTCCTCTTAAATTACATTATAAAGCTTTTGTTCTTTCAGATCCCCCATGACATTAGGAAAAAAAGTGTTTCTGGCTATGGGTCTAGGAGTGCACATACATAAAAATCAGAAAGGAGAAAGCAGGAAGATATAATAACAATATTAACAGTCAAATGAGTTATTTTATATTTTAAAAATAAATTTACAGAATTTTATGTTTTATTCATATAATTCATTTACTTCCTATATCAGCCCTAACTGGTAGGTATGATTATCATCATCCCCTTTTTACAGAAAAGAACATTGAGGCAGAGAAAGGAATCTTCCCAATATCCACAGCTCCTAAATGTCTGCACTGGGGACCAGGCCAGGCCTGCAACTGTGAACTGGACTGACAAGGATATGCCAGCACAGAGTTGGATTCAGGTGACATGTGTAACACTTGGGACACCGCTAACTCTTGCTTTCAAGGGAAGCGATCATTAGGGCAGAAACTATTTTAAAAAGTATGAAGTGAGACTGTGGGATCTTCTATGACAGAGAATACATTTGCAGAAAGCACAGCAGGTCACCTGCCTGTCATGACTGGAGAATATATCCCTGTAGGTAAAGAGAGATGATACAGAAAAACAAACAGAATGAGCAATGAGGTAGGTAGAACTGCAAAGACCAGGAACAATTCAACTTACTTCCTGACTTTACCCTCCGCACTCTCCACTACATAGTACCCTGGTTTGCACTCATATTTGCAGATGGTGCCCACGTCGTGGTTGGGCTGGAGGCAGTGAGGCAGGAGCAAGTAGGCATTCGGAATAACAGGGGGAGCATCACACTCCAACTTGCAGTAGACTTCGGGGAGAGACCAGAGACCATCTTCAAGACATGTCAGCCATGGGCTCAGTCCTGAATCCAGGAAAGAGAAGCAGAGATGCTCAGAACAGAGACCCCAGAAAGATAACAATAGCAGATGTAATGAAAACCTCTCAACATACTGGTGTCTTTCAAAAGTCACATTATTCTTTCTTGAACAGCATCTCAAAAATCCCATGTCAAATGTTTGTCCTGCAACTTTTTACTTATGGAGTATCCAGTGTGATGCTATTATATAAAAGAGAGGTCAGATAAATCTTTCTTGACCCAGACGAAAGAATGCCCACCAACTAAATCATTATTTCTTTTCTTACCTACAAACAATAAAAAAGTATTATGGAAAGCATTAAAATAATAATAGATGACACTTTTATAGTGGTTATTATATAGTAGGCACCGTTCTAAGCATTTTACATGTATTAACTTGTGTAAACTTCAAACCTCAAACAACCCTATGAAATAGATCGTATTATTATCCCCTATTATGCAGATGAGGAACTTGATAACTTGCCCAAGGTAGTAAGGGACAGAATCAGGGTTTGAACAGGGGCAGTTTGGATGCAGAGTTCTGTATTTAAACACTATACCATATGCCTCAGTACAATTCATGGTTCTCCAAATGCAATCCATTAACTACTCACCATAGCATTATTATCTCACCCCAAACTCACTAAGCAAGAATCTCTTGGAGAAAGGTTCAGGAATCTGCAATTATAGCAAGCTTCCTGAGTCACTGTTAGGCACATCAAATTCTAAGAAGCCATCAGTTAGAGCAGGCTCCACCCCATCTTCATCTCTACCCAGCAGCACTAAAGCCAGGGACAAATTCACAAATTACTCTGAAGATGGTTGTAAATATTAAATTTTAAAATGTGTACAATAAAATGTAGCTTGATTATGAATATTATCAAGACAACCATTCTAGTAGGCTTGCCTCTGTGGTATACAACATCAAATAAAAATAGAGGAAAGTCTCAGATTCTTTCATTCATGAGAATCTGAGCCAGTGCATCCCTTCAAGTAGTCAGGGACAAAGAATAGTGTTGCCCTTTGGGACATTTCTGGAGTTATCAGAAGATGCTGACACAGTGGAGCAAATGGGAAAGGAGTTAGGGTAAAGAAAAGAACCCCAACATACCCTCAAGAGCAAGGGACTAAAGAGAACTTGCATACAGTTCCTGGTTGGCCAGACAATACCTTGCAGCTTGGCTGGTGGGAGACAAGAGATTGAGCAGCGTTTCAGAAAGCTGGTTCCCTCTGAGCAGGAGAAGTTTGCATGGTTCACCAAAGATGGGTCAGGAACACCGCAGTCCACAGGAAGGCAGCTCACATTCTGGTCCCAGTGCCCAGAAGAACATGTGAGCAGGACTTCCTTCTAGAAACAGAGAAATTGCTTCTGTCAAAGTCACATTTTTAAAAGGCTTATCAGAGTAGTTTCCAGGCTTCCGAAGAGTCTTGGTAATTATCTGTCCAAACATTTAAACCAAGACAAATTTTTTTGCCTTTCTCCCTCTTTAGGCCTCATTGTTTTTAACATACATTCTTATAATACTCAGTATGATGCTGATAAAAGAAGCCTACTAGTGTCAGAGAATCATTAAACGGCAAGCTGCTTTCCAGTGGCTTCTCCAGACCTATTCTCTTCCCTTCTCCACCCTGCTCTGGGCCAGGGAAACTGACCCCAGTGGGTTTCATGTGCTTGCATTCAGATTCAGGACCTGGTGTCAGGAGCCTGGAGAGGGAGAGGAGAAGAGGGGTGCCAGGGTGCTGATTCTTCCCACTTTCTTTCAAGGGTCACTGAGGGTTGGCTGTATCTTCTGGAAGCCTGCTCCACACAGTTTTGGCTCCTTCTTCCTGTGATTCTGCACTCCTACAGTAAACATTTCAGGCCTAGGGGTGATAACTGAGCCTCTTTACCAGGGAAACGACACCATCTCCCTGTGATTTTCCCATATCTTGCCTGCACATTGATGAGGGGGTCCCTTGATTAAATTCTCTCAAATTGCCCACTTTTGAGTATGTCATCTGTCTCCTTTTGGCACTCTTATTAATAAGCCAACTGATAATGCTGCTGAAAATAATTAACTCCACTGAGAATAGTGCTGAGAGTTAATGCATACAAGGAATCTTCCAAACCTTGTGGTTAAATGTGAGACAGTCTAGCCATTTCCTAGGGCCTGTCATTTCAGTAGGGTAGCCCTAGAGCACACTGCTACTAATTCAATGAAGAGATATTTATTGAGCACCTAGAAGGGCCACGTCCTGTCCTAAACAAGACACTCTCCAGGAGCTAAAAAAAATCAGACAAGCAAATCCCATGTTGAAACAATGGTTCAAAAACATATGAAGGAAGGAGATAGAAAGGAGAGAAGGAGAGAGGAAGGCAGAAAAGTAAAGAAGGAAAATGTTAGAGCTACATTTTTGTTCGTTATATCCTATCCCCTTCTGTAATGATTGGAAAGAATGAAATATAAAGACTGCAAACCATAAAACAGAAGTAGAAAACTGAGATCAAGAAGAAAGAAAACATAAATATGCAACAATAAAGCTATATTGTATAATGCATGCTCCTGTATGACAGTACAACAGCATTTTGGGAGCTGGAGGAGGAACTGCCATCCTTGGTCAGGGAGGAGAGCATGTAGGAGAAGTTTCAGAGCAGGTAATACAGGATTGGCCTTTGAAAAATGATCAGGACTTTCCAGCAGTACAGGGGGAGGTAGGAGAAGAAGGTGTCTAGGGTAGGGGAATGTAACAAGCCAGTACCTGGAGACCTAGAAGCCTATGGCTTGTTTGCAAAACATGCAGCCAACATTCTAGCTACTAGATTATCAAAGGTCTAAGACAGAGAGGGGAGTTCCTATGGCTGAGCCAGCCATCCTGCCAGAAAACCACAGTGGCACCAAAGCCAAAGGTAAAATGACTGCTGAAGGCACCTGTCACCCCAACGCCAACTCCTGGCTACCTGTTCCTCCCTGCCTCCCAGTGTTTCCCTATTGCTTGCCAGAAGGACCCAATTCAAAGCCAGACACATTTTTCTGTTTAGTTTCGGTTCTTGTGTCAACAAAAAGCAAATATCCCCACTGTCTTGTGATGACAAGCAGGGAATGTATAAATTCCTTCATGGGGCCAGCCTCAAGTGACAGCACGTTTGGTCAGCTGAACAGCACTGTTGCTTACTGAGCCATGTGATTGTCAAAGGTGGAGCTTCCACCCTCATTCGGTCCAGATGCTGCCCCTCACACATGTAACCTAGCCTGCAAGTCTGGCTCTAACCACAACTAGCCACTATCACTTAAAGAATGCCTCTCAAGGCCAGGCGTGGTGGCTTATGCCTGTAATCCCAACACTTTAGGAGGCCAAGGGGGGCAGATCCGAGGTCAGGAGATTGAGACCATCCTGGCCAATATGGTGAAACTCCATCTCTACTTTCTGTATTTTTATACAAAAAATTAGCCAGGCACGGTGGCATGCACCTGTAGTCCCAGCTACTCAGGAGGCTGAGGCAGGAGAATCACTTGAACTCGGGTTGTAGTGAGCTGAGATCGCGCCACTGCACTCTAGCCTGGGTGACAGAGCAAGAGGCTGTCTCGAAAAAAAAAAAAAAAGAATGCTTCTCACACTTTGCGTATATTGCCTGGTGCTTCTCCTGTCTCTGTTAGGTATTGTCCATTTTGTACTGAATTTGCTTCTAATTTTAATGAATTATATATGTTGTCTTCTCTCCCCTTCTCCACCTATCATGAGTGGATACAGTTCCTGCATTTTTTTCCATTCTTTTTATTTCTTTTCTGGAGTGGACATTCCTTTGTCTGAGCCGAGATGGGTGAAGAACAGGTAATAAAGGCTCTGCCTTCCTGAGTAAAGCATCACAGACCAAGAAGTTAGTGCCTCAAGGTATATTAAAGTCGTTTTTCTCTAGGCAGAACCTAAACCGGCTGAAGCCAAAGAGCATACATATAAATCCTGACACCTCTAAGCAAGTAAAATTCTCCCACAGGTTTCCAACCTGTTAAGCAATCAATTGGCACAAAATAAAAAGAAAAATCAACTCTTGTAAATCGCTGATGTCTAGCTAACAGTTGTGTGTCCACTCTTTCCTTATGAGACCACGTCTTTCTGTTTTTTTCCTGGAGCACAATCATCTCTTGTTTAGTTCATCCTTTTTCTATCTTATAATATGGTCATGTTTTCTAATGGTTGATTTTATGTTTACAATTTCTCTGTAGGGTATTGAAGACTCTCTAAAGGAAAGATGGAAAACAGAATTCGTAGTTGAGAATACATGACCATTCTGCTCCTAATACTGACAACAGTTAGAGTGCTATATACCTATCGTTTTTGCCAAAAGCATTTAAATTATTTCCGGGCATCATAATAACTCAATCAGATAAGTTCTCTGTTCTAATCATTTTTAAAATGTGAAAACAAGCTTAAAGAGATTAATTTATTTCTTTTTAACCCAAAGTTACACATCCCACTATATATGTGTAACTTTCATTTAACCCAAAGTTACACATATACAGTGGAGCCAAAATTTAATTTTGATCTGTCTCCTGAGCCATCCTGTTAATCTACATATTCTACTACCTCCAAACCATCTTGAAATTCTGAAAATGGTAGTACAAAAATTTGAAATGGAGCACGTAGAAATTTGGAAAATTTGGCCAGAGTTAGAATCATAATAGAATCTCTGCCTCGGTAACAGCTTTAATTCTTCTGGGGATAAAATCGGGTTCTATTTCTCCAGTCTTTTTGTAAGGAGGGTTGTTGGAGGGTGGACAATGTGAACCACAGACATGTTGATTACAACTAATCTTTCCTGAAAACACACATGTCTGAACTGTGGTGTTCTCATCTTAAAGGCAAAAGGAGGGAACATAATTTCTGACAGAAAGACAAACAAGGGAGAAGAACAGAATAAACATTCTCATTTACTGCCCACCTTAGGAAAAACTTACAACCTTGTACATACTTTTAGATACCTTGCATTTCTATTAAGCCATGCTTCCCTCTGCTTGTTAGAGCCCCCATGTTTTTCTTTCAAATGGTTTAAAAACATCTGCTCTTTCCTTGTGGAGCCAGAGTTAAGAGCATGAATACCTCCCCTTCCCAGGAACTTGGTCCTGGTGATCACGATATTTCAACTCACCTGCATGGGTCTGATGTACTGCCCACTGCTGGCCTGAAGCGCAAATCCCCTTTGACAAGTGATAGCACACTTCATAAGACCTGGGCCTACAGAGGTACAGTTTACCACATCAGCGTGATCAAGCAGCAATGACGGACAGCTGTCCTGCCTCCCACAGGGCCGATGGACACAGCTGGGATGAAAGAAACAGAAGCATCTTAGGACTAGTTGAGAACCAACAGACAGCAGCAATGACTTTGCACCTCCTTCTGGGAGGGCTTCTAAACCAGAGAGAACAATTTTTCTCCAAAACCAATATTTAACTCATAACCTTTTTTCTCTACTACCCAACACCATGCAGCATAAAAAACATAAAAAAATAACAGCTAAGTAGTAACAATTAGCTGAGTTTCTGTGGCTCTTTCTTCCAGGAGGATCAAATGTGATGAAATAAGGTGGAGAACAGATTCTGAAAGTTCTGCGTGGTTCAGAAATGAATAGATCATGGGACGAAACTCAAAACATTTAACAACCAGTACTGCTGGGTCCCAAGCAATTAGAACAAATCCAGGACAAAGCAGAGGAGTGAATCCTGGAGGCCCCTAGTTATGTCAGGCATCAATCTTTCAAATGTTTGATCACAAGGTGATACAGAAGGCCAAGTCTGAAGGGACTAGGTGTCCGAGATAACAGAAGGCAACACCAATTTACTGATTTGTATGGAAATATTTTGACAACTGCAAAGCCATAGCAGAACATAACCACTGAATATCAGCACAGGCTGAGCAGAAATTGAACCGATTACTGGAAGAGGAAACTCACACACCTTGAATCCATGTCTCATGCCTAATCTTATGCTAGATGCTTCCACAGACGTCCTCTCATCAGAGAACTGCTCCTTGGATTGCTAGGGCCAATCTAGACTCAGCCTGGACCGTAACAGCAGCAAGAATACACTGGAGCAAAACAAGTGTTACCCTCTTGCCATGGCAGAACCATAGAGGTTAACAATTAGGGCATTAGCCTCAGGCTCTCTGGAATTGTATCCTGGACCCATCATTTACTACCTGTGTGATTTGGAGTGAGTTATTCATTTCCAAGTGTTTCAGCTCCTTCCCCTACAAGATGGGGATAATTATGGCAACCTCACAGAGTTGCTATTCCTCTACTGCTTTACTGCAACAGGCCTCACTGGTCTGTTTGCTGTTAGTCACCCGACATTTTTGTTCTCTCAATTGTACCTTTGCTCAGTTTGTTGAGATTTCTAAAAGGCCTTCTGCTATGGTTGGGATATGGTTTGTCCCCACAAAACCTCATGTTGAAATTTGATTCCCAATGTGGCAGTACTGGTAGGTGGGGCCTAGTGGAAGGTGTTTGGGTCATGAGGGTGGATCCCTCATGAATGGCTTAGTGCTGTTCAGGTGGTGGTTGTGACTGAATTAGTTCTCACTGAAATAGGTTAGTTCCCATGAGAGTGGGTTGTTTTAAAGTGAGGGTGCCTCTCAGGTTTTGCACATTTGCATGTGTTTGCTTCCGCCATGTAGGACACAGCAAGAAAGCTGAGCAGACATCAGTGTTATGTTTCTCGCACTTCCCAGACTATAGAACCATGAGCTAAGTGAATCTCTTTCCTTTATAAATTACCCAGTATCAGGCATTTGATTATAGCAACACAAAATAAGCTAAGACATCTTTCTTCTCAAAGAAGTCACTTCAGATAGCCTCTTCCTTTGAACTTCCCAGTGAAATTAAAAAAATAATTCTCTTCTAGCATTTCTTTTGCTTTATCTTACGTTATAGTTATGTATGCATTTTCTCATTCTTTAATTAATGAGTTAACTTATTTATCCTTTTATTCACAGAGTAATTAGTATCTGAGTGTCTCCTAAATGCTGAATGTCACAACTAGATTATGGACATTTTGAAGAGGAAAACTGACTCTTATTCACTTTTTAGTCAACATATGTCACACTGTAGTCAACACAATTAAAATTAGCTGAATTAAGATTGCTCATGTTATAGACAGCAAAGTCAGTCCATGGCTTTGAAAATGAGAAATTTGTTAAGTTTTATAATAGTAAATGAGGATCTGAAATATGAAAATATCATTAAACACTAATTCAACCATCTTGCTCCACTCATTCATTAATAAGCATGTACTAAGCACTTACTGTTGGGAAGCCCTCGATCTGAGTACCTTTGGTACTAGAACCATGCTCTTAGTGAATACATAGTCTAGTATGGAAGACTAATAAGATATTTTCTTGCTCTTGATGTTGTTGCCTGTGGTGCTAATTATTAGCCAAAAATACAACTACTATGAATCTTGTCATCAGTAGTGTGCTCTGTTTGCCCCTGAATTGTGTTAGTGGTCAACGACTTCATCAAACACCTAGGCAACAATATAAAAAAAGTAGAAAAAAAAATGTCATCGAATATGCACATAAGACCTTCGAATAATTGAGACTTGACTTAAAAAGCACTAGCCCAAAAAGGGTGGATTCTAACTAAACATGCTAAAATTGCGGCCCCTGATCGTATACCCTTGGGATTTAAATTATATGCCAGTGATACTCTCATTTCTTTTATCTATGTTTATTAGGTAGGAGTTGGAAGAATTGGAGGTGATCGGTGTGAAAAAAATGTTTTTGCAAGTTTAAACCCTGGTTATTTCCTGTGATGATGAAGTATCCATTATGGGACCTGATGAAGAAAGAAATAAATAAGTTGGGGGATGTTAATGAGTCAGCATGAACCCCCCAAATTCAATGCTGATATACCCCTCTAGTTCAATGCTGATACACAATGCAGGAAATAAATCTTTGTCTTCAAATATTTATTTAATCTATCTGATAAGGAAGAAAAAATCTAACCATCCTTTATGGGATGTGATCAAGATGCTTCATTAGTGATGCTAAAGAACTCTTAGTTCTCTAGATGCCACACAGTATGGATGTCCCAAAAATAAACTCTTCTTCAGCATGTTGAGCAGGAAGTACTGGAAAACAGAGTCATTAATACTCTGGTTCACATCAGTTTATCAGAAAGAAATTAAGGTGAAAAGAGCAAGTGTTGTTTTTGAGTGACTTCACCCAATTAATCCATGCCATCATTGAGGACAAATACGTGGTGAGACAAGACACAAAACAAATGTTCTGCATGAGCCTTCCTCCATCAAGATGGGAACTACTACTGCCATGACTACCAGTGTGAGAAGCTGTCCAGCAGGGGCAGCAAGGGAGGAAGAATGAGACAGGGGAGAACATGAGAGGGAAAAGTGGCATGAAATAAGAACAATACCAAAAAGAAGGACCAAACCCAGACCTGTTTATGAAGTGAGAAATGGTTTTAGGGCAGCTGCTGCAAATTCTTTCACTAGCTTATATTTCCATTTGCTTCCTTTTTAAGGAATTTGTTTTATGAGGACGGAGTTTGTCAGGTCGTTAGCTCCTGATGGCATCTGGTACCAATTGTAGACTTTTCTCCCTTGCACCCCAACCCCAAAACCCCTTTTGTGTTTCTCTTCCACTACAAACACTGCTTCTCTGAGTGACGCTGTTGTGTTCTCCATTATCCCACCCTCCTGATACATTCTTCTTTCTACCTAATGCTACATAAGTAGTAAAAGTAATTCATATTCAAACTTTTTAAAAGCTTTCTTCTTATGGTCTTTGGACAAACCTTACTGAAAGTGGCAGAAGTGAAGCCTTACAATGCCCCAGAGAAGTGGGAAGTTAGGTATTTATCTTGGTTTGACATACAAGGAAACTAAAGCTGTTTGGAGACTGGCTGGAGGCCACACAGCAAGTCAGAGGAAAATCCTCAGGCTGGATCTCAGAGCCCTCACTCTCAGGGCCAGCCTAGACCACCGGGCCACCTCCCATGGGACGAGGTTGTTTTCCTGTTGCTTTCTTCCCAATTCAGGAGCTAGCAGCAGAGGCCAGAGTGAGCCAAAAAGCTCCTCAGCAGGGTAGGCACAGAAAAAACATAGCGTATCTTAATAGTCCAATAGTTTTGAGCAGTTCTGTTTTAAATAACAGTAAATCAAAGTGATGATATTTATCCAGCTGCTGCTGTCTGCATGATGCCCTTCCCAGTGTGTGTCCTTTTTTGGCAACACCCACTTGTCTTCCATCTGTGTTTCCAGCTCTTTCCCCACCACACTACAGTGTGTTCTCAGGTAAGAAAATGATGGACCCAGTCAGATGTGATTCGCAGGTATTTCCATTTTAACAAGAGTCATTGTTTTAAGCCAAAGGATTGAGTTTTTCACAAGGGAGGTTTAAATCAGTAGGTCTTTAGAAATCACACTATGTAGATGGTCACCTACACACAACCCTAGCTTTGCTCTTTGCCTCTCTGCTCTGATAAGCCCCTACTCTCTTTCTGCTGGTCTTCACTTCCAATGCCATTGTGTTACAAGGTTTTAAAAAATACTTTTTATTGAGGAATTTTTGTTCAAAATGTATGTTAAGCCTTGGCTACTGTCCTCTTGTATAGAACCTGCCTATGGGCACCCAGGCACAATCCTAGCGATGCCCTGCAATAACGGCGTGTGTTTCTCCTTTGTTGGCTGTGTATGTGAATGATGCCTGTATTTGTGAAGCCTCTGTTGGCATAATTCCTTAAGATTGGTCCTCTTATTCCATTAGGTAGGCTTTACCATAGCTGTGTATTAGACTTACTTAGGAAGCTTTTAAAAAATATACTCCTTATTTATTCCCTGAAAATTTTGATTCTGTAGGCTTGCAGTGGGGTTCCACCATTTGATGTTTTTAAGTTTCAAAGTGTTGATGCTTACTAGGAGTAAACCTCAACCCCATAAAGATCTAGATATATGTAACCTGAAAGATATGTCAATAACTTCTATAGGCTAAGACTATAAAATAGCAAGACTGACTCCAGAAGGAGATATTGGCCCCACTGCTTCATCACTATATTTTATTATATTAAATTATCATGAAGAAGACACAAGGTAGATCAAAAGCATAAAACATATCCCCTATTCTGAAAAACTCTGAATATAGCTGAAAAGAAAAAATAATTAAATCATGTGTTACTGATTATAAATTCGTGGCTATTTCTGAGAAAAATTTATTATTGAATTTGATGTGACTTTAATGTATGAAGAGAATTTGGAAAGGCAAGAGATGTCTTGGAAAGTTTTCTCCAACTCTTTACAAACAGAACAAAGGAAAAGCAGCAATCTCAAAACATGGATAAAAATATCACTTCCCCAATCACTGAGAACCAAATAAAATTCAGTGTGTGCAGATCTCCTAAATTCTGACTAACAACTTTAGAGAATTCTATACTGAAAGGAGTCAACCTTTACATCTGGAAACAGACTTAGTGGCAGGTTCCCAAAGTCTTCCTATACCTTTCAGTGGTTAGTGAGGAACAGGGTAAGGCTGACACCAGAAAACAGACATCATTATTTGCAGATAGAGTGGCCAGCCCCACCAACAAACTTTTCATGAACTGTCCCCCAGAGAATGCCAAACCAGGCACCTCTTTTAGTTGTCCATTTATGAGGCCATCGCAGGGACACTGGCATAGCCTCCAACGCAGGTCCATATTTGGGGAGCTGGACAGTTCCTAACAAACAGGCAAAGTCCTGTTGTTCTGCCTAAGGCTGCCCTGAAGCTTTGGTTCAAGGTTCTCCTGAGGGTCTGAGCAACCCTGAAAAAACTTCAGAGGGCTACAACAATATTTCAGAGTTGGTCCGAGTCAGTACTAAAATCATTTTTTCTCCTAAATAAGAGTGTGTGAAAGACTATGGGCTAAAGACTCCATTTCCTGATTGTGATGGAGGTGGGGGAGGGTGGGCATTTAACAACCATTTTAGAGAAACCAGACCTCATGAAAATGGAAACAGATCTTAAAGATAATTCAACTCAAATTTTCTTGTATTAAATGAAAAAACTTAGTCCAGAAGAAATGATGGGCTATTTCAGAACTTCCTACAACACTAAGATTGTAATATAGTAACAAAGAAGCATTAACTGAGCTTTAGCTCAAACTTAAAATCAGGATGACATCGGCTCATAAACTTTTCTAAAGTCAATATCCCACCCTCCCCTAGGCATTCATAAAAGTCTGATCACAACTTTTATCTAGAATCTAGCTTTGCTTAAGAGAAACTGGCATTTGTACCACACTTTTCAAGAAACAATACAGTGTGATGAAGAAAGTAGTGGTCCAAGGCCACATGACTTCGGTTCTGGTCTTGGCTTGCCCCTGCTGGCCTCTAGGACCTTGGGCAAGTCTCTTAACCATCCTGGCCTTCTATCTGCAAATTAGTAAAATGATGGGGTTGAACTGGGTTTTATCAAAGGGCTCGTCCAGCTTTAACATGGTATTGAGTTTCACAGATGAGGTGACGGTGGTATTGGGGTGGGAGTGCAGAAAACCCATGAACAAGCAGGATGTGGTAAAGAACTCAAGAAAGAGTTTCTCATAATCTTTCTTGCCCAGTGTATTTTTGTAGTGTAATGCCCCAACTTTTCAGTTCTTCAGTTAAACAAAATATTGCAATTCATTTATCTAAGAAGTGCCACCCTTGACTAAATAGCAATCCCAGAGGTCTCTCTAGAAACAGCTCTTTTAAGGTTAAGTAGTAAAAGAGGATCAGATTGCTCTTTTCGGCGGAGAGATCCAAGATGGCCGATTAACAACAGCTCAGGATTTTAACTCCCAGTGAAAGCACAGAGAGCGAGTGGACGCCGCAATTTCAGACGAATTTCTGTGGAACACAAACTGGGAAATTCCCAGCGGAGGAGCCACAAGGGTCGCCAGCGCGACTCTTTTGGCAGGCGCGGCTGTTTTGCCTGCGCCCCAGCGTGGCACAGCGCTTCTCAGTGCGGAGTATATGCGACTGGGTGCCCCTTGAGTTGGGCTCAGCTGGTCCCATCATCACAAGGAGAACAGCAATTGGAAACGCTGAGGACTGAGAGTTTCACAGTAAGCACAGCTGAACCCCAGGAAGGCCTAGCTCTGTGTGGGGAAAG